>JBBHKE010002684.1:221873-297826 GCA_037447655.1 Zygnema cylindricum | reverse complement strand
AGGAGGGAGTGCATGAAGTGTTTTGTGACAATCAAGCAGCCATTGCAATTGCAGCTAATCCAAAACATCATTTTAAGGCTAAGCATAGGGACATAAGATTGAGTTTTGTGAAAGAAAAAGTTGTGAATAAGATTGTAAATCTTATATCTAAATCAGATGAGGAAATGTTAGCTGATATGATGACAAAACCTGTGTCTTTTCCCTAGTTAAACTATTGCAAAGAAAAGTCTAGTCTAAAACTAAAGTTAAAGTAAGCCTAGAAAATAAGGGGTGTGTTACAATTACTAGATTTATAGGGTATTTTCTAAATCTAAATATATCAATAAATTAAGAAAAAGAAAAAGGCGGATAGCTTGCCTACACCTCCTCTCTCTAGCCACTATACTTGATCTAGTCACTCAATGATAGAGAGGATGGTTGAGCCATGGCTGCCTTAGTTCAGCAGGCAGGACTAAAGAGTAACTTATATCAACCTCAATAAAAGGTTGAGTCCGGCAGGACTCAAACCTACGACTGGTAGAGTACAGTGTAGCCATTAGCTCTATCCAGTTTGTCGTAGAAGTTCGTTAGATTATATGGGGTATGATATATATTTAAACATGTACATGATCCTGAAACTGATTAATAGATATATAAACAAAGGAACATGGAATTAGTCAAAGTTTCAATGCAGACGTCATTTTACACGAAACAAATGAATTGGACATTTGTTTCGACAGCGGATATTTAATGTTTGATTTTATCCGACGGTGTTTATCATTGCCCAGATCGCGGAATGGTTACTTTTGGTGTTTATGGACGTGGCATGACCTGGCACCACGTGGAGGGATAACATTTGGTAGCAAGAATTCCCAGGAGCATACATACGAGTGTAACGGTGACACGCGTACACTTAGTGGCCTTGTCCTAACACAGGCTGTATAGAAAGTACATCGGTCGTAGTACCTTTCTGTACTTTACAGTTGTGTGATTGGTTTATACTTTAGTAGATAGGGGTTTAGAGAGGGATTAAGGACTTAGGAAATTTGGTAGATAAACACCTCAGGGGAGTCCAGACTGCACAGGGGTGCAGTCAAGTTATCTATATATCTGTTAGGATAGCAGTTGCTTTCGTTAAAAGTGGGTTAGTCAAAAACTACCTAGAGGCTTCCTCATTTTTGGTCTAAATGGAGGACACAGAATTGCAATATTAAGTTGGAGTCTAAATGATCCTAAGAAGATAGATTGGGAGACGGCCAAAAGGATCGCGCGATATATGGAAGGAACGAGAGATCTGTTGTTGCATTTGGGAGGGGATAATACTTACATCACCACTTAGAGTGATGCCAGTTATGGGAATGCTCCAATGAGAAGGTGTACTTCTAGGTATGTGTTCTATGTTGGGAATGGGTCTTGCTGTTAGAGCAAAAAGCAATAAAAGGTGATTGCTCACTCCACCATGGAGGCTGAGTATATGGCCTCTTGTTCGGCTGTGAAAGAATTAATATGGGTGAAATCATTGCTTCAAGAACTTGGATATATGAAAAGTGGAGTGCAAAAGGTATTTTGAGATAATCAAGCTACGATTGCAATTCTAGCAAATCCTAAGAATCACTTTATGTTGTTTTGGAAACCTTTAGTTATCTCCATATCTTATGTGTGAGAAAGAGATTCCGGACTTTGTTGTTTTTTGTGTGCAAGATGATTTCTCATAGAAAGGTTTTAGTGTGGTATGTAAGTCAGAAGAGAGTACACACGTGGACTACACTTGAGGCACATGTGTCAGTCCGTGGGGAAGTCAAGATTGTGTGTTGCGGATGATGAAAAGTACAATTTCGTTTGGGGACCGGGTTTACATGTGGAGGTTCACCTTCGGTGATGAAAGAATGCCCGGACGGTGGACAGAGTCTGCCGTCATTTTTGGAAGAGGAATGCTGAATGCGCCGTCATTTGAGGGGGCGAACTTTGACCGCGTACTATTTTATTTCACCGGGTGTTAGTTTTAGGTTTGTTGTAAATATTTGTGTACGATTAATGGCGGGATTTTTTTTTGAAAAGGTTTAGCGTACCGGTCGACCAACAGTGTAGATCAGCTGGAGGTTCACTTGTATGTATAATACTTAGTATATTTTGGAGTTGGTAATTCGTTGTATGCAAAACTGCGAAGCAGTTTGTTTTTGGTGTCTTTGAATTACAAGATCATAGTAAATTGTGGGCAGAAGCTTGTGAAATTTTGTATGTGGTTTTTTTGTTCTATAATTTACAATGTGGAAAATTTTCAGACCTAGGGTGAGTCCTATTTATTTGGGGCTTTATTGGGAAGTTGGTCTTTTGTGGGTTTTCGTAAGAGTTTCCTCTTTGTGTATTGATTATTATGGCTAATGCCGGTGCTTCTTCTTCTTCTTCCAGGGCACTAGTTGCCTTAGGACAACAAGTCACTGGCCCACCCTCACGGATCCAGGTGTTTAATGGGAAAAATTATTTGTATTGGGCGGATTTAACTAAGTCTTACCTTAAGCAAGTGAAATTATATGATCTGGTTTCAAGTGTTCATCTGGATACGGATCCAGATTTTGATAAGAAAAATGAGGATGCTTTGCATGCTCTTAAATTACTCTTGTCAGAACATTTGAACATGACATATATCAATATCTCTACAGCATCTGATATATGGAAGGCTTTCAGAGAATCTTATGTCCTAGCTAGTGAGCAAAATGAGGTTATAACTGCTACAAAGAAATGGGATTATAAGTATACCAGGGGGGATATGAACTCATATTCTAATGGCTTGAAACTTCTTTTGTCGGAAAATGCATGTCATAGGGGGAATTTTCCACCCTATCATCAAGCTATGATTCTAATGAGAGGGCTTCCTACCGAATATAAAAGAGTCGCGGAATAGTTAAAAAGGTTAGAGAAGAGTAAATACAATATATAGCAATAGCTCAAGCTTATATCTTAGAGGAAGAGGCCTTTCAAATAGCATTAAACGGTGGACACTCTGCGGTAGCTTAGAATGCTCAAACATATAAGCCGGCTGGATTTTCCGGAAATAGGAACTTTTCCACTAATCCGAATTATAGAGAACATGATAGGTGTGTCTATTGCTTTGGTCAATGTCATGTTTTCTGGCTGTTTTCGGCATTTATAAAAGCGTGTGAAACATAAATTTATCGTGCGGGGTGTAATGTGCGGTAGGAGGATTCACCATCCAAAGTGGCGGCATCAAAACTGCCGGTTAAAAATTCGTCGGTCTTTGCAACCGATAGACGCCACAAGACGAATCACCGAAGGAATGGGACGACGTGGTCAGATTTCCGCAATCACATGACGATGAATTCTTTGCTCTCGCAAAGCATCTCATGGAGGGACCTTAAAAAAACGGGTTGATTATAGACTCCAAATGCTTTTCCGACATGTGCGGCAATCAAGATTACTTCAAAACCTTCACTCCAATTTCCACTCGCCGGATTTATTATGCGGATGACAGCAGTGTGGAGGCTACGGCAAAGGGAAGCGTGGAGTTAGCTTGTGACATCAATGGTCAAGTTGTAAAAGGACCTTGCATGATGTTCTCTATATTCCAAAGTTTAAGAAAAAAAAAATCCACTTCGGTGGATGAAATGAAAGGATATGAAATTTTGCAAAAGAATGGGAAAAGGTGGTAAGCAAATATGGGGGAGTAGCCTTAATAAGAACTAGAGGCCCAAACTTGTTGTACCGGATGGACTTGGCTAATAAAATTGACTTTGCATACCACAGTGTCCTTCCGGAAAATGTTTTGTGGCATAAGAGGCTTGGTCATGTTCATCACGAGAGACTTGATAAAATGGTAAAACAAAATATGATAGATGGTGTTAATTTAGGCCAAAAAGACTCTCATGTAGGTGATGCATGTACTTTGGGAAAGCTTCATAAGTTATCGCTACCTTTGGCCACAGATAGCCGGGCTACAGATTTGCTGCAAATTATACATTCCGATATGTGGGGACCGTCAAAAGTTCCTTCCCTCAGTGGCAACCGGTTTTTGGTCACCTTAACCAATGATTACTCACCATACAGCAAGGTTTACTTTATGAAGGAGAAGGGTGAAGTATTCACTCATTTCAAGCACTTTCGGGTTTGGGCGGAAAAGCTTCATGGGAAGCCGATCCTCTCTCTTCGGTCTGATAACAGAGGTGAATATATTTCCTATGCATTTTCGGACTATCTAAAAGAAAATAGAATTTCTCGGCAATTTAGAGTTCCCTATATTCTGAAGAAAAACGCACTATTGGAAAAACGTAACTAAATATTAACGGAATGTGCAAAATCTATGTTGTTAGATAAAAGGATAGATTTCAAGTTTTGGGGTGAGGCTTTCTCTTGTGCTTCGTATATAAGAAATAGAAGGGAAACTAGAGTCGTAAAAAGGAAAAAACCACATGAAGTGTGGACTAGAAGAAAGCCTAATGTTAGTCACTTTCGGGTATTTGGGAGCAAATGTTTTATTTTGGATAATCTCCCTATTTCTAAGCTTAGTCCGAATTAAACTCCTTGGATTTTTATGGGATAGGATGATGAGTCTGTAGGCTATAGAGTATATAACACGGATATAAAAACTCTCAAGTTGCTAGGAATATTCAGGTTAAGGAAGAAAGTCATGTTTATGTGTTTGGCATGACAAATTTAGAGAAAAATGCCAAAATCCAAGAATATGTAATTTTTGAAAGTGTTCCTTTTACATCTTCCACCACCTCTTCCTCATCTATCGGTTGTGTAACATCTCCTATTCCTACTCCGAACACTTTGGCTGCTCCACTTGTCCAGGATACTCGACCTCCTCCACCTCCTCCACCACCTCCTCCTCCTCCTTGGTGACCACGTACTGATCCGACACAAATAACCTCAGATTTTCTGAGGGAAGAAGGCAAAGCACTAGGCTACGAGGTGAACCGGTGGAGCATGCTTTTTTTTCTGCCAGCACGATGGAACCGGCCACCGTACAAGAGGCTTGTTCAGCTCTAGAAAAATATCAATGGATCTTCGGGGCAAACGATGAAATGGGATCGATAATGGAGGCTCACACTAGGGAGCTTGTGGAACTTTCGCCCAAGGCAATCGGTTGTAAGTGGGTCTTCAAATTTAAGTTGAATCAAGATAATTCCATTGAAAGATATAACGCTAGGGTTGTTGCAAAAGGCTATAGTCTAAAAGACGGAATTGACTATGAAAAGACTTTCTCTCCGGTTGTCCGATTTCCAAATGTTAGAATTTTGTTGTCTTTAGCTGCCATTGAGAATATGGAATTACATTAAATTGATGTTAAGACAGCTTTCTTGCATGGAGATTTAAGGAGGTGATTTATATGAAGCCGCTTGAAATGTATGCAGAGACCAAAAAAGAAAATCTGGTCTATAAGCTGTTCAAATCCTTCTACGGTCTTCAACATGCTCCCCGTCAATGGAATCTGAAACTAGATGAGTTTCTAACCAATCTTCGCTTCGTGAGGATTAGCTCAGATCATTCAGTCTACGTTATAGAAGAGGAAAATGAGATTATCTACATTGCGGTGTATGTGGATGATTTGCTAGTGCTAACTAATTCATTGAATGAGATTAATAAAATAAAAGCAGCCTTGAATTTAAGATTTGAGATGAGGAATTCAGGGGAGGCAAAGTATATTCTTCGAATTCAAGTAGTAAGGGATAGAGATAGGAGATTAATCTATCAAAACGCAGCGGGAAGCGATAGGGAATGTGTTTGAAAAATTCGGCTTGGGAGAGGCAAAGGGAAGTGCCACTCCCATGGAATATAAGCAGAAAATAGAAGGCATGGAGACCGATGGAGGAGTCATTTGTGATGACACATTGGAGTCAGGGGAGTCATAATTTATGGCTACCATTCCATACTGGAAAATTGTGGGCAGCCTAATCTAATTCATGAACTACACAAGGCCACACATTGGGGCAACAGTTGGTGCTTTGAGTGGGAATTTGCAAAATCTGAGGAAAACGGATAGGAAGGCAGCAAAGAGGGTTTTTAGGTTCCTTCCAAGGGCACGCAATCTTTCACTTGCTCTCGGTGGAGACAAAGTAAAAATTCACACTTGGAGCGATGCTAGTTACGGAGACATGCGAAGCCGTCGTTCCACCACGGAATTTATTTTTAATGATTGGAAGTGGAACATGCTAGTGGAGCACCAAGCTTCAAAAGGTAACAGCTCAGTCTACAATAGAGGCTAAATATATGGTGGCAAGCTCAACTGTCAAGGAGTTACAGTAGGTAAAGTCTCTCCTTCAAAAACTTCATTTTATCCAATCTAGACCTCAAATAGTGTGGTGTGATAACCACGAAGCTATTGCGATTGCATCTAACCCGCGTCATCACTTAAAAAAGCAAACACATTGATATAAAGTTGCATTTTTGAGAGAGAAGGTGATGAACAAAAATTTGAAACTCAATTATTTGCGGGATGAGATTATGGTAGCCGATATGATAACCAAGGCTTTAACGACACCTAAATTGAAGTTTTGCAGATAGGAATGTGGACTTAGTGGCTGAGAGAGTCTAAAGGTTTACGGGAGTGTTGTTTTCGAAACCTTTAGTCCTCTCTATATCTCGTGTGTGAGAAAGAGATTCCGTACTTGGTTGTTTTTGTGTGTTGACTAATTTGTTATAGAAAAATGAGTCTCGTTCAGAATAAGAGCCAACGATAACGCTTTATAATCCCTATGCGTCATAGAGGTTTTTGGTTCCGCAGACAAAAAGACGGCTCTGGGTTGATTTCTCGAAGCGACTTTTTCTCTCCCCAAGTGTATTTCCTCTCCTATTGCCTAAATGAGGATTTCTTCAGGCAGATTGTGGGACGAGGCCAAGGTTTTGACATACGTAGGAGCGTAGGGCATAAGGTGCCTCACTAACATGAAAGCTAGTTTGGAGGAAGGAAGTTGAGTACTAGGCAATGCAACTGTGCAACTTGGTTCATTTTGTTTCTCTAGTTCCCCCTCCCATGCTTCCTCACTGTCATTATCTGAATCTTGTAGGGAGGAGTTCTAAGAGTCTTATTTTCCGAGCGTTCTGACATGTATTTCTCAAACCAGTCTTGATAGCTTTGTCTCTCTCTCTCCATGGATTATTTCTCCCACAGTTGCTTATCTGCCTGATAATTCTCGAAGTCGGGAGGCATTTTTTGTTTTGTAGTGAGAGATGGTGGGTGAGTTGGTTTAATTCCGAGACTGAAGTCACTGTTTAAGATGACTCCTGAAGGAGTGATCGATAGAGGTCATGTGACCTTCCGGTTATGATCTTTAAGGACCTTTGTTGCTTGTCCTTTCTTTGGTCCGAGGTAGAATTGCGAAGTTGACGGCGGCTATCTCCCACCCCCACATTCCTAAATCCTATCAAAAAAGTGCGTGCATGGTGGGCCTTTGGGGGTTCCAAATACCATTTGTAATTATGTGACCTCCATTGGGACACAGAATGTCTAGCTTATATGAAACCTCTATGATTATATTTGCACTTTTAATTTTGGCAATGAATAGGTGCCACCTTGACACGCATAAACTCACACCGACTACACTTTTGTGTAGCGTGAAATCCTTTGTGTCCGGAGAAAAAACAATCACTTCATTTGCTCACCTGAGTATTAAGTTATGGCTTTTCAAAGACAACGTATTAATGCAAATGGCCTCTGGGAAAGAGGACTTTAAAAAAAATTGTCTAAGTCCTAAGAACCTACTCTTAACTACTCTAGACCAATTAAAATGATTGTACGCTAAATTATGTACATACAAAGTACGGTAGCCGTTGTACTTTGTGTACGAAAATATTTGGCACCACTCTCGATCTGCCACGTGGCATACACGTCATCGTCATTCTGTCCTTTTTTTCTTCGGCATCCTATATGATGATGCCACGTGTCATTTTCCTCTTTATTCGCGAAGTACAGTCAAATATTCTCTTTGGCATTCCGGTAGTTACGCGTGCCGTCTGTTTGTGATTCGGAAATAAATATCGGTCCTCCGATGCTGACTAAGTGCCAAAAAATGTCGACCGTTGAAATTCTTTTACGTGTTGACCGTTTGAATTTCAACGGTCTTCGTCCCATGTTGACCGTTGAAAATCCTAGCTCCTTTGCGAGCCGTCGATGAGGAATGACGTTTAATTTAGTCCATTGAGATTAAATATTGTTTCATTCATTTCGTGCGGTACAGTATTTCGTACTGTATTCTCCTTCCCATGTTTGTTTCGTTTCATTAGTCGTTAAATGATTTATGTCAGAGCGTCATCTGTGAAATATATATCAAACAAATATATGCATCGATTCTTCAAGACCTACCGGATATGGCGGACAGCTGCTGATTTCGAAGGTAACAGGATCAATCCCTGTTCCTGGTAGAAATATCTTTTGCAGAAGCTTTATCTTCTACCTGTCTTCTCATCTGCTAAAGGCTGCCATGGCTGCTTGCAAGTTCTCAGTGACTACGACAAGTAAGAGAACAATAAAATAACCATGGACTAACTAAAGAGATAGATTGTAAAATACCCTTTTTCAACACTCCCATTATTTTCTAGTCTATCTTTTCTTTCAGTCCTCACTTCTCCCTACAAAATATCAAATTGGGAGTGGGAACCGGTTTAGTCATCATATCTACTACCATTCTCTTTCCGGTATATTTTCCAAACTATTTACTTTATTCTCAACCTTCTCTCTAACAAAGCTCAAACGAATATCCATATGTTTTACTTTAAAGTGATGTTTAGGGTTTGCTGCAATTGGAATAGTAGCTTGATTATCACAAAATATCCTTTGTATTCCACTCTTCATATATCCAAGTTTTGGAAGCAAAGATTTCACCCACATTAATTCTTTCACAACTGAACAATAGGCCATATTCTCAACCTCCATGGTGGACTGAGCAACCACCTTTTGTTGCTTAGTGTTCCAACAGCAAGCCCTGTTCCCAACATAAATCACATACCCAGAAGAACACCTCCTCATTAGAGCATCCCCATAACTTGCATCACTCCAAGTGGTGATGTCAGTGTTATCCCCTTCCTAATGTAACCACAGATCTCTCGTTCTTATCAAGTATCACATGACCCTTTTGGCCGCCTCCCAATCTTTCTTCCTAGGATCATTCAGACTCCTACTTATTGTCCCTACAACTTCTGCTCTATCAAAACGAGTACAATTCATAAAGTGTATCAAACTACCGACAACCTGTCTTTACGGAATTGTTTACATAAACTTGCTTTCCTCATGTCCTAACTCATTATCCAAGATTAAAACTCCGTCTTCCGAGCTCCCCTAATTTCCCTTCTTTAACTCGATTGGAGTTGTACAACTATATGTTTTATCCATTTGAATTTTTTCAAGCTTATTTCCTATTGCTTTTTTTTGAGTTAGTCTTATTGTTTTCTTCTCTCTATCCCTCTCCATCAAAATTCCCAAAATATAATTTGCCTCCCTTTAGTCTTTCATTTCAAATCTACTCATTAGATCCTTTTTCAATCTATTAATTTTCTTCATTGATTTACTCAACACCAACAAATCATCAACATAGATGACAATAAAAATTATATCTTCCTCGTCCTCAAATAGATAGATGGAATGATCCGAACTAATTCGGATATATCCTAAACTTGTTAAAAACTCGTCCAACTTATTGTTCCATTGGCGTGGAGCTTGCTTTAGCCCATGTAGAGACTTTACCAACCTGCACACCTTACTTTCTTCTCTTTTCTCCAAAAATCCTTCCGATTGTCGCATGAAGATCTTTTATTCTAATTCTCCCTGTAAGGAAGCCGTTTTGATGTATATCTGGTGCACCTCCATGTCTTTTGGTGTCGCTAGACTAAGTTGGATTTGGACGGAGGGAAATCTAACAACCAGAGCGAAGGTCTCCTCATAATCGATTCCCTCTTTCTGTGTGAACCCTTTTACCACTAATTGGGCCTTGTATCGCTCGATAGTGATATCCGCATTGAGTTTCAACTTAAATACCCACTTAAATCCTATTGGCTTTTTTTCCGGAGGACAATCTATCAACTCCCATGTGTTTGCTTCTATAATGGAAGTCATCTCATCATTAATAGTTGTCATACATCTACTACGTTACGGACTATTAACTGCTTTGGAGTAAGTTTGGGGTTCGCTCAAATGTGACAACTTGTTACCTTGTTGTTTACTTGTGTCTCTTGAAGTCTCTTGTTGCTTCTCCTTCCTCCTTCAAACTCTAAGCTGGAATGGAGGGTAATCTTGGATTTCTCCGAAAAACTTCAACCTCTCCCGTATCTGTGGAGTCCATCTTTGGACATTCATTGTCCATTTTCGCTCTTCCCTCGTTTTCTTCCTCAATTTGAACCGGAAGTTGTGACTCCAAAAGAGGGTCACTCTCCATCAGTTTTTCTTCTTCCTCTGCAAGGTTAGACTAAACCGAAGTTTGGTTAAAGGAATTTGAATCTAACTCATTTTCTAATTCAATTCTAACTCTAAGTGGTTTAGTGTACTTAAAGAGATCTATGGACTTTTTTTCATCAATGACTACCAAGTGTTTTACTACAATGATGTCTTCTCTTCCGATATCATAAACTCTATATCCTTTTAAAATTTCATCCTACCCTACTAAAAATCCAGGCTTTCCCTTTACATCTAACTTCCAATCAGATTTTTTCTGTGTTTAGACTAAACACTTGACTTCGAACACCTTTAAGTGTGAAATATTGGGTTTTCTCCCGGTCCATCTTTCATAAGGTGTTTGTCCTTTTATCGCCGAGGTAAGGACTATATTTTTGAGATAGTTAGCTAAATTAATAGCTTCTTCCCAAAAAAAAAATCTTATATTTTTATCTATCAACATACTACGGGCACTATCACTTAATGTCCAATTTAGTCTCTCGGCTACACCATTTTGTTCTAGATCTTTCGAACAATCTTTTGGTGTTGAACCCCTTCCCCTTTCAAATAATCCTCAGACTCATTTGAAGTGTATTCCCCCCCATTATCACTCCTCACTCTCTTTATAGGTGTCTCATGAAGCTTTTCACTCTATGCTTTATACTCCTTAAAATAAGCCAAAGCCTCAGATTTTTTTTTCAAGAAGAATACTCTACAGTATTTGGACCAATCATCAGTGATACTAAGTATAAATCTTTTCCCTCCTACTGATGGCACTTTGGTCGGTCCCCATATATCAATATAAACTAGATCTAAGACCTTTTGACCCTTATATGTTGCGGTTTTTAGAATATGCAATCTGTGGGCCTTTCCTTGAGCACGTCAACTATAATCATCCAAAGTCTCATTGTCTCCAAAATATATACCCTCAACTACACCCATTTTCTTCATTTCCTTCAATCTACCTAGATGTATATGTCCCAATCTTTTATGCCACATCATTAAATCACTTACACCGGCATTGTAAACTCTCGTCTTTCTATGACTCAAATTCAGCCTAAACATACTTTGGCTACCCTTTTCGGTTGTGAAGAACACTTCATTCTCATAACTAGCAACAAAGACTCCTTTTTTAGTACTAGTCTCAAAACCCTTATCATCTAAATTCGACGTAGAGATAAGATTCTTGTTCAACTCTGGAATAAAAAGAACATCAAAGAAAGTGACCATAGATGTCTTACCATCAACTAAGACTCTCACATCCATTGATCCCACTGATTTAGTGGTAACTATTCTCCCATCCTCATACTCTATCTCTACAGTGGGGATCTTTCTCATTTTGGTAACAAAGTTATATCTCTACACATATGCATAGAGGCTTCTACATCAATAATCCATCCTTCTTTAGGAGCTTCTTTTACTCCACCGAAAGCACACTTTTGCCTCCTTTGAATCTCCCGCTCACCTTTTATATCCAACTGCTCGTTGAGGAGAAGTTCTCCATCGTCCTTATCAAAACCCTCTCCTATGACTTGTGTTGCCACAAATGCTTTCTTTTTCCTTGCGGTTGGTTTTCTGATTTGTTCCTCTTTCAATCTCAACACTGTTAGTTTCGTACACCTTGCAATGTAGTGCTTTAGCTTTTTACAAAAGTGACTAAGCCCTTTCGGATGCCTTGATCTAGATACGTCATGGTTTCCTCTTCCTCTTCCACCAAAGTTTCCATAAGGTTTCTAGGAATCCTTTGAAATTCTGTGTCCTCCATTAGACTAAAGAATACAGGAAGCCTCTAAATACTATTTAACTAACCCACTTTAAGCCACGAACACTGCTGCCCAAGAAGGCAAACTGACAATTTGACTGCGCTCATGTGCAGCGTAGACTCCCGTGAGTCCGTAGCAAAAAGAATCACTGAAAACGGCCAACCGACCAATAAGTTATGAGGCACTAAAAATGCCAATTTGTACAAACTCTCAAAGGGAGAGGTGACTACCTACCAAAATTTTCTAAGTCCTGATTCCTTCTAATAACTTCTATCTACTGAAGTACGGACCAATTAAATTACTGTACCGTACCAAAAAGTACTACTGTCGGTGTACCTTTTGTACGGCCTATGTACGACAAGGCTATTAAGTGGACGCGTGTTTTCTTTTTACTTGTCCGTACATTCCTCGGAATTCCTATGACCGAATGTCATCCCTCCACGTGACTCCAGGTCATGCCACATCACAAAACGCCAAGGCGACCATTCCGGGATTTCGGCGATGAGGTGCGCCGTCGGATTCGTAATGAGACGTAATCTTAACCGTTATAATTACTTGCGAGATATTTGTTTCGATGTCAAACAAATGCGAGGTATTCATTATGAAATGATGTCGTACTAAAACTATATCTATACACGCCTTATCTTGTTTTAGTTTAATGGATATTTTACTTCCTAAATGTATATATATCTATCATACTCTATAGCACTTAGCATTGGTCCTAGTCTAGTAGGATAAAGCTGACCGCTATCGGCCAACTTGACGAACCGCAGGTTCCGGGTTGAAATCCCGGGTCCGTTAGGACTATTTTTAGTAACCTACTAAAAATAACTACCTGTTGAATTAAGGCAGCCATGGATCAACCACCTTCTCTATCCTTTAGTGACTACAACAAGTATGGGGGCTAGAGAAAGGAGGTGGAGGTAGGCTGTCTGTCCTTTTTCTTTTTCCTAACATATTTAAACCTAGAAAATACAATAGAAATCTATGAATTTCAACACTCCCCTTATTTTCTAGTCAAATTTTATTTTTTCTTTTAACCCGCATTTCTCCCGACAATATTTTAATTTAGGAGAGGGCACAGGTTTGGTCATCATGTCAGCCACCATTTCTTCATCAGGTCTATACACAAGATTTAAAATTTTATTTTCAACTTTTTCTCTTATGAAGCTTAATCTTATGTCCCTATGTTTTGCTTTGAAATGGTGTTTTGGATTGGCTGCAATTGCGATTGCAGCTTGATTATCGCAAAAGATTTCATGCACTCCCTCCTTCATATATCCCAGGTCTTGCAACAATGACTTCACCCACATTAGTTCTTTTACAGGAGAACAAGACGCCATATACTCAGCCTCCATAGTAGACAGAGCAACCACCTTTTGTTGCTTACTACTCCAACAGCAAGCTCTTTCCCCCACATACAAAACATATCCAGATGTTCATCTTCTCATAGGTGCATCCCGATAACTGGCATCACTCCAAGTGGTGATATCAGTGTGCTCCCCTCCCAAATGCAATCATAATTCTCTGGTTCCAACCAGATATCTCATGACTCTTTTGGGTGCCTCCCAGTTTCTCTTTTTAGGATCGTCGAGACTCCTACTGCTGCGGCTATGTCTGGCCTTGTATAGCTCATAAAGTAGATTAAACTTCCTACGACTTGTTTTTAAGGAATAGACTTCATAAACTCTCTCTCCTCTGGACTCATCTGATCATCTAAGATTATCACTCCTCCTTCTACACTCCCATCACTTCCTTTTTTCAAGTCCATGGGAGTGGTACAACTGTTAGCATTTTACATCTAGAATTTCTCAAGCATATTACCTGTTGCTTCTTTCTGAGTAAGTCTGATAATCTTCTTCCCCCTATCTCTCTCCATTTGGATCCCCAAAATATATATTTTGCCTCCCCTAAATCCTTCATATCAAATCTGCCCCTAAGATCTTTCTTTAGCCTATTGATATTCTCCAAAGACTTACTTAACACAAGTAGATCATCCACATAAAATGCAATAAAAATGACACCATTCTCATCTTCAATTATATAGATAGAATGGTTAAACCTGATCCGGATGTATCCCAGATCTGGGAGAAGCTCATCTAGTTTCTTATTCCACTGTCGGGGAGCCTGTTTCAATCCATATAAGGACTTTATGAGCCTGTAGACTTTGCTCTCTTCTCCTTCTTCCACAAACCCCTCGGGTTGCCTTAAAAAATTTTCTTTCTCTAACTCACAATTAAGAAAAGCAGTCTTAATGTCCATCTGGTGTATTTCCATGTCTTCCGCTGTGGCCAGACTGAGGAGAATCCTTACCGATGGGAACCGAACAACTGGAGCAAAGGTCTCCTCATAGTCAATCCCCTCTTTTTGGGTGAACCCCTTCGCTACCAATCGAGCCTTATACCTCTCAATTGTATTATCTCAGTTTAGTTCTAGTTTAAATACCCATTTACATCCAATAGGTTTTCTGTCAGGAGGGCAATCCGCTAGTTCCGAAGAATTTGCTTCCATGATAGAAGCCATCTCATCATTTATGGCTCTTATCCATCTTTCTTTCTCTGGAGTATTCACTGCCTCTAAGTAAGACTGAGGCTCATCTAGGTGAGATAGCTTAGTTACCTTATGAGCAGCTTTCTTTTCCTATATCCTTTTGCAGCTCCTCCTTCCTCCCTCAAACTACGAAGCTGGAATAAATGGAAGTCTTGGATTTCTTCTCACTGTCTCATCGGCTCCCCTGTCCATGGAAACCAGTTGTTGTCCTGCTTCTTCTATCTCCTCGAAGTCCATAGGAGTATGTGAGGTTTCCGGTGAGTCTCCTGTATCTTCGATCTCCCCTGAATATGTAAACACGGTTTCATTCATGTCCCTTTCGGAAACGACCAATTCTCATCACTTTCGGACTCAAATCTGATCCTTATCTTCTTTGTATATTTGAAGGTGTCAAATGAATTCCCTTCATCCATGACAACTAAGTGTTTGACCAGAATCTTTCTTTGCTAAGACATAAATTCTATATCCTTTAACATCGTCATCATATCCCACAAAGTATCCAGGTTTTCCCTTAGCATCTAGTTTCTAGTTTTTCCTATCCGTGGCAAGACTGTAAACTTGGCTACCAAATACTTTAAGGTGTGAGGTATTTGGTTTCTTTCCAATCCATCTCTCATAAGGTGTCACTTCCTTTATAGCTGAGGTAAGGACTCTATTCTTAATGTAGTTGGCACAGTTCATTGCTTCTGCCCAAAATCTCTTTCCTATTTTCTTGTCGACCAACATACTGCGTACACTATCTCCTAGTGTTTGATTCAACCTCTCAGCTACCCCATTTTGTTCCGGGTTATATGGTAGAGTTTTCAGGTGCTGCACTCCCTTATCTCTCAGATATTCCTCAAACTCGTTAGATGTGTATTACCCCCCATTATCACTCCTTATCCTCTTAATGGGGGTTTTATGCAACTTCTCACTCCAAGCTTTATATTCTTTGAAGTAAGTTGATTTTTCAGATTTTGTTTTCAGAAAGTAGACTCTAGAGTATCTAGACCAGTCATCAGTTATGGTCATCATTAACCTCTTTCCTCCAACCGAAGGTACTTTTGTAGGTCCCCAAATATCTGTGTGGACCAAATCTAACACTTTTTCACCTCTATATGTGGCGGCTTTGGGAAAAGGAAGTCTATGAGCCTTACCTTGAGCACAACCACTACAATCATCCATCATTTCATTATCCCCAAACAGAATGCCATCTACTACCCCAAGCTTTTTCATTTCCCTCAACCTATCAAAATGCATATGCCCCAACCGCTTATGCCAAATCATCACCTTAGGAACATCAACATAGTAAGGATTATTTTTTTCATTACTCAGGTTAAGCCTAAACATTCGTTGGCTACCTTTATCTGCTGTGAAGTAAACTTCATTCCCATACTTAGCTGTAAAGACTCCCTTTCTGGTGAAGGTATCAAACTCTTTGTCATCTAACACAGACGTAGAGACAAGATTTTTACTCAGCTGAGGAATGTAAAGTACATCTGAGAATGTAAGTATAGAAGTCTTACCCTCCACTAAGACTTTCAAATCTTTTGATCCCACTAGATCTATACTAACCACTCTCCTATCCCCATACTTTATCTCTACAATAGGAATTTTTCTTAGCTTAGTGAAGAGTTCTTTATCACGACACATATGCATGGATGCACCTAAGTCGATGATCCATCCTTCCCGTGGAGCTTCCCGAATTGCTCTAACGCCACACTTCCGCCTCCGAGGGATCTCCTTCTCCTCCAGACTCTCGTCAAGAAGAAGCTCACCATCCTCCTCAAAGGACTCATCCTCGGTTTCTCTTGACACTTATGTAACCACAAGTGCCTTTTTCTTCCCTCCGGAAGAACCCCCTCCACGGTTCTCTTGGAGCCTCAGCTTTGATAGCTTGACACAATCTGCAATAAAGTGTCTCGCCTTTTTACCCTTTGGGGGCCTCTGTCCCCCAGAATTATCTCTTTCCCCTCTATAGGGTTTCTTCGGGTCCTTCCCTTATCGTTCCCCTCCTGCTGCTAGAGCTTGAATGCTCTTTCCTCCTCTCCTAATCTCCATTGTGTTTTCCTGTACAAGTATCATCCTGACTACACTGTTCCATTTCCATGAACGCTAGGCATTCCCTGTACTCGGTACAATATGTTTTCGAACTCATCTGGTAATTTTATGATAAGGGTGTTAACTTTCATTTTCATTGTACCTTTCCACCCGACATTTTCCATTTCCATATACAAACAAGAAAGATCATTACAGTAATCTAACATCTTTCCTCCTTTGTAAGTGTAACTCAATAGCTTTTGCTTAGCCAACTGGAGCTCATGAATAGTTCCAGCTCTATAAATCTCCACAAATTTCTCCCACAACTCCTCGGCCTTGTAAATGTGAAGATGAGGAGTGGCCAAACCTTGAGTGAGGTGCCTCAAAATGAAGTTCTTAACAGCCATGTTTACATTTTCCACATTTGAGTATCGTTCTCCACGGTCTTCACGGTCGCTGCTCCCGATACTGTGGCAATAGGAGTGAGGGGTGTCTCCTACCCTTTCTCCTTATCGGACACATTGCTGTCCCCATATTGTGCCTCCTCCGCTAAGGCAGGCGTTGTTGCAAAAAACCTTACTCCCCCAAATCTTGGTGGAGTTTCCGAAAAGATGGATGTTTCACTTGTCCACTGATGATACCCCAGTATCGTTTTTCACACAAAGCTCCCATCATCATGGCTTCCGAATAGATGAACCCAGATCCATTGAAGGTGGGCACCCTAGAGGGTGGGCCGTTAACCTGAAATTCAATGTCCTCCATTAGACTACAGAATACAGGAAGCCTCTAGATAGTATTTAACTAACCCACTTTAAGCCACGACCACTGCTGCTTAAGAAGGTAAACTGACAATTTCATTGCACCCCTGTGCAGCTTAGACTCCTTTGAGTCCGTAGCAAAAAGAATCACTAAAAACGGCCAACTAGCCGATAAGTTATGAGGCACTAAAAATGCCAATTTGTACAAACTCTCAAAAGGAGAGGTAACTACCTACCAAAATTTTCTAAGTCCTAATTCCTTCTAATAACTTCTATCTACTGAAGTAAGGACCAATCAACTTACTATACCGTACCAAAAAGTACTACTACCGGTGTACCTTTTGTACGGCCTTTGTACGACAAGGCTATTAAGTGGACGCGTGTTTGCTTTTTACTTGTCCGTACATTCCTCGGAATTCAAATGACCGAATGTCATCTCTCCACGTGACTCCACGTCATGCCACGTCACAAAACGCTAAGGTGACCACTCCGGGATTTTGGCGATGACGTGCGCCGTCGGATTCGTAATGAGACGTAATCTTAACCGTTATAATTACTTTCGAGATATTTGTTTCACTGTCAAACAAATGCGAGGTATTCATTATGAAATGATGTCGTACTACAACTGAATCTATGGATGCCTTATCTAGTTTTAGTTAAATGGATTTCTTACTTCCTAAATGTATATATATCTATCATACTCTATAGCACTTAGCATTGGTCCTAGTCTAGTAGGATAAAGCTGACCGCTATCGGCCAACTTGACGACCGCAGGTTCCGGGTTCAAATCCCGGGTCCGTCAGGACTATTTTTAGTAACCTACTAAAAATAACTGCCAGTTGAACTAAGGCAGCCATGGATCAACCACCTTCTCTATCCTTCAGTGACTACAACAAGTATGGGGGCTAGACAAAGGAGGTGGAGGCAGGCTGTCTATCCTTTTTTTTTTTCCTAACATATTTAAACCTAGAAAATACTATAGAAATCAACATTTTTGTTAGCGCTAACAGTTTGTGTAAGTAAGATAACAACTAAGACCTTTTAACCCTTATATGTTGTAATTTTTAGAATATGCAATCTGTGGGCTTTTCCTTGAGCACATCGACCATAATCATCCAAAGTCTCATTGTCTCCAAAATGTATACCCTCAACTACACCCATTTTCTTCATTTCCTTCAATCTACCTAGATGTATATGTCCCAATCTTTTATGCCACATCATTAAATCACTTACACCGGCATTGTAAACTCTCGTCTTTCTATGACTCAAATTAGGCCTAAACATACTTTGGCTACCCTTTTCGGTTGTGAAGAACACTTCATTCTCATAACTAGCAACAAAGACTCCTTTCTTAGTACTAGTCTCAAAACCCTTATCATCTAAGATCGACGTAGAGATAAGATTCTTGTTCAACTCTCGAATAAAAAGAACATCAAAGAAAGTGACCATAGATGTCTTACCATCAACTAAGACTCTCACATCCATTAATCCCACTGATTTAGTGGTAACTATTCTCCCATCCTCATACTCTATCTCTACAGTGGGGATCTTTCTCAATTTGGTAACAAAGTTATTTCTCTACACATATGCATAGAGGCTTTTAAATCAATAATCCATCCTTCTTTAGGAGCTTCTTTTACTCCACCGAAAGCACACTTTTGCCTCCTTTGAATCTCCTGCTCACCTTTTATATCCAGCTCCTCATTGAGGAGAAGTTCTCCATCGTTCTCATCAAAATCCTCTCCTAGGACTTGTGTTGCCACAAATGCCTTCTTTTTCCTTGTGGTTGGTTTTCTGATTTGTTCCTCCTTCAATCTCAACACTGTCAGTTTCGTAAACCTTGCAATGTAGTGCTTTGGCTTTTTACAAAAGTGACTAAGCCCCTTCGAATGCCTTGATCCAGATCCGTCATGGTTTCCTCTTCCTCTTCCACCAAAGTTTCCATAAGGTTTCTAGAAATCCTTATCCCCCCAATTAGTTCATGTAGCCAAAGCATGAACACTCTTTCCTCCTCTCCGTATTTCAATTGTACTTTCCCGAACCAAAATCATCCGTACAACAGAATTCCATATCCATCGATGATCTGGCAAATCGTGAACCCTATGTCAATGTATTTATAATCATCTGGGAGCTTCCATTAACAAAGTATTCACCTTTTTTTTCTCTGTCTCCCTTTATCTTGCACTATCCAACTCCATAAATAACCTGGCCAAATCATTGTAAAAGTTTAACATCTTTCCCGGTTTGTACACATATGCCTGTACCTTCTGAACCACCAACTTATGTTGTTGAATCATACCGCTCTTGTAAATGTTGACAAGAGCCTCCCAGACCTCGTCCGCCTTCTCCTTATGAAGATGAGGTGTAGCCACTACTTCAGTAAGACGCTCGAGAATAAAAAGAGTCGCCATGGTATTATTGAAATCCGAGATTTCACTATCATGTGCCTCGGTTTTATGAACGTTTCCTACCGGAACAGATCTAGTAGCCATCGGTGGTAGTTCCTCCTTCCTCTTCTCCTTCCATTTGTCTGACACGATGCTTTCTTCAACATCCTCTACAATCTCTACTCCCGCAGATCCTGTTGTGAATCGAGATCTTGCAAACCTTGGTGGACTCCTAATTTTGCGGATGGCCGACGCAGACGACCACTCACAATGCCCCATAGCCGTTTCTGAAACAATGCACCCTCATCATGGTTTCCCAATAAATGAACCCTGTTTTATTGAAAATGGGCACCCTATGAGGTGGCCTCATAACTTGTGATTCTATGACCTCCATTGGTATATAGAATGTCTAGCTTATATGAAGCCTTTAGGATAATATTTGCACTTTTGACTTTGGCAATGAATAGGTGCCACCTTAGCACAAAAAAACTTGACGGACTATACCCTTGTGTAGCATAGACTCCCATGCGTCCGGAGTAAAAAGAATCACTAAATTTGCTCACTTGAGCATTAAGTTATGGCTGTTCAAAGACAACATATTTAAACAGATGGCCTCTAGGAGAGAAGACTGCAATTCTGTGTCCTCCATTGGACTACAAAATACTGGAAGCCTTTAGATAGTTGTTAACTAGCCCATTTTAACCCACAGCCACTGCTGTCCTGGCATTATTGCAGACAATTTGAATTCACCCCTATGTAACCTAGACTTCCCTGAGTCCGTAGGAAAAAGAATCTCTGAAAACGCCCAACCAGGCGATAAGTTATGAGGCAGTAAAAATGCCAATTTGTACAAACTCTCAAAGGGAGAGGTGACTGCCTACCAAAATTTTCTAAGTCTTGATTTCCTCTAATAACTTCTATCTACTGAAGTACGGACCAATCATATTACTGTACCTACCAGAAAGTACTACTGTCGGTGTACCTTTTGTACGACCTATGTAGGACAGGACTATTAAGCGGAGGCGTGTCTCCTTTTCACTCGTCCATACATTCCTCGGAATTCCTATGACCGAATGTCATCTCTCCACGTGGCTCCAGGTCATGCCACGTCACTAAATGCCAAAGTGACTACTCCCGGATTTCGGCGATGATGTGCGCCGTTTGATTTGAAGCGAGACGCAATCTTGGCCGTAATAAATACAGCGCGATATTTGTTTCGTTGTCGAAACAAAATGCGTGGTATCCGTTTTGAAATGGTACATTCATAAAACTGTATCCATGTACGCCGTACACAGTTTTAGTTAAATGGATTTGCTCCATCCTAAATATACATATATCTATCACATACTATAACATTTAGCATTGGTCCTAGTCTAGTAGGATAAAGATGACCACTATCGGCCAGCTTGACGAACCGCAGGTACCAGGATCAAATCCTGGGTCTGTCAGGTATATTTTTAGTAGCACTAAAAATAAATGTCTGTTGAACTAAGGCAGCCATGGATCAGCCACTCTCTCTATCTTTCAGTGACTACAACAAGTATGGGGGCTAGAGAGAGGAGGTGTAGGCACGTTGTCTGTCCTTTTTCTTTTTCTTTTATACTAATATTTTAAACCTAGAAAATACTCTAAAAATCTATTAATTTCAACAAGGACTTTAAAAAAAATTGTTTAAGTCCTAAGAACCTACTCATAACTACTCTAGATGAATCAAAACATCGTACGCTAAATTATGTATGTACAAAGTACAATAGCCGCTGTACTTTATGTACGGAAATATTCGGTAACACTCTAGGTCTCCCACGTAGCATACAAGTCATCGTCATTCTGTCTTTTTCTTCTTAGGCATCCTATAGGACGATGCTACATGTCATTTTCATTTTTATTCGCCAACTAGGGTCAAATATTCTCTTTGGCATTGTGGCACTTATGCGTGCCGTCTGTTTGTGATTCAGTAATAACTATCGCTCGTCCGATGTTGACGTCGCGCCGAAAAATGTCTACCGTTGAAATTCTTTAAGGTGTTGACCGTTTGAATTTCAACAATCTTCGTCCCACGTTTATCATTGAAAATCTCGGCTCCTCTACCTGCCATCGATCACGGATGGCATTTTATTTCGTTCGTTGAAATTAAATGTCGTTTCATTTCTTTTGTGTGCTACTGTACTTCATACTCTACTGTCCTTTCAAAGTTTGTTTCGTTTCGTTAGCCGTTAAATGATTTATGTCGTCGCGTCATCCGTTAAATGTGTATGAAACACAATACATGCATCGATTTTTCAAGACCTACCGGATAAGGTGGACGGCTGATCCGTACGTCTAATTCCAGAGGTCACAGGATCAATTCTTGTTCTTGGTAGAAATATCTTTTGCAGAAGCTCTATCTTCTACTTGTCTTCTCATCTGCTTGAGGCAGCCATGGCTGCCTGCAAGCTCTTAGTGACTACGACAAGTATGAGAACAATAAAATAACCATGGACTAACTAAGGAGATAGATTGTAAAATATCATTTTTCAACATCCATTAGGTCATCATCATCCTCACCCACTGTGGTTTGCTGTTCAAGCTCTGCGGGCTTCTGTAATAACTCATGTTTGTGTTTTTTGAGTCTTTGTGCTGCAGTGAGAGGAGCACGGGATGACGATCCTAAGCGGAGGGCAGTTAATTCTGTTGCCATTGCGGCTAATTGCTGGATATGCTCTAGGATGATCCTTTCTGGTATAAACTTTGGCAGAATGACCATTGTCCATTCCAGTTCATTTGTTGTAGACAAGACACGACGACCCTAAGGGTAAAGGAGTTGAAGTGGGAGAGGATTTATTGTAGTTTTTCCTTCACCGGTGAACAAGGCAAACTGCATAATTTCTTTTAAGACTCCATTTCGCCGGAAACACAATTCCTCGTGGTGTCCAATGAAACCACAGGCTGCACATTTTGAGCCTTCGGTGGTGTTTTTCCCCTCAACTCATTTGACACTCGTGCATCATCAAATTAGGGAAGCTTTATTTGCCTCTGCTGAGATTGAGACATCATTGCGGTTTCGGTCCGGGAGGTTGGGCGGTAAGTTTCCTTGTTCACCGAGGTTTTTCCTTTCCCCCCCTCTCTTTGTTTCCGTTCCATCTGCTTTTGAGTCCTCTCAACACGTTCCTTCTCAAATTCCTTTTGTTTGATGGCGAGTTTAGGTTTGAGTTTCCTTGGTCAGAGTTTCCACCCATGGCCGGTTTATTGACAATTCAGGCAATTGTACAAAAAAACTCTGTCATCTGCCCCCATTGCAATTTCTAACCCGCTATCAGCCACCGTTTTCCCCTTAAGATTCTGCAAAGCTTGGAGTTCAGACTATTCGTCATCGTTCAAGGATGTCTCTCCGGCCAATCCGGCAAAGTTCGCTCTAGTCTTGCCATTGACTGTATTTTCCCTTGCTTCACTGTGGACGAAGTGAACATACACCTTCATAACAACAATGGAAGTTTCCATGGCAGAGGGGTTGATATCGTGGATCGCATGACTTGCAATCCATTATCTAGGGCAGTCTGCCTTGTTGGTCCAAGAGAATTCCGGACAGCAATGAAGTATTTAGTTGCCACTGTTGTTTTGGAAACCTTTAGTCCTCTCTATATCTCATATTTGAGAAAAAGATTTCGGACTTAGTTTTTTTTGTGTGCAGGCTGATTTATCTTAGAAATATTTTTAGTGTGGTATGTAATTTCCAAGGAAGTACACGGGCTGAGTACACTCCAGGCACACGTGTCAGTCCGTGGGGAAGTAAGATTGTGTGTTTCGTATGATGAAAAGTACAGTTTTGGTTGGAGACCGTGTTTACACGTGGATTTCCACCTTTGGAGATGAAAGAATGCGCGGACGGGGTTTGAGTTTGCCGTCATTTTTTAGAAGAAGAATATTGATTGCGCTGTCATTTAAACGGGCAAACTTTGACCCCTGCTATTTCAATTTAGTGGTTGTTAGGTTGAGGTTTGTTGTAAATATTGTGTACGATTGACAGCAGGTTTTTGTTTGATTAATTTGAGTGTACCGGTCAACCAACGGTGTAGATCAGCTTCATGTTCACTTGTATATGTAGGACTTAGAATATCTTGGAGTTAGGAATTTCTTGTATGGAAAAACTGCAAAAGCAATTTTTTGGGGTTTTTGAATTTTAAGATCATTGTGATCTATAAGCAAAACCTTGTGAAATTCTGCATGTAATTTCTTTGTTGTATAATCTACATTGTGACAAATTTGCAGACCTAAGATGTGTCTGGTTTGCTTGGGGCTTCATTGTGAAGTTGGTCTTTTGTGGGTTTTCGTGAGAGTTTCCTCTTTGTGTATTGATTAATATGGCAACTCCCGGTGCTTCTTCTTCTTCTTCCCCGTCACCAGTAGCCTCACGACAACAGCCACGACAAGGAAATTTATTGTGGAGAGTTTGGTTTTTTGGCATAGGCTGGAAAGGCAGTTGAAGAGAGTTTGTGGAGTTTCGTTTTTCAAGCATTTAAAGTCTGTGAATTCTTTGATGGCAGACTCGATTCTCTAGGTGTAGAGAAGTCTCCATAAGTGTAGAAGAGTGGAGCAAGGTGGGGGATTGGCCACCATCTGGGTGGCAGCCTAGGTGGCCCGGGCGGCTTGCAACAAATTCACATAAGCTAATCCTTCTCCTTGCAATTTCATGTCATTGGTGAATGTGGCAATGACAGGGGCGGCGGCACCCGCAGCTAGGTCAGCTTCTCCTTGCACCACAGATGCATCTAGGAACGGATCCAAGACTTTGATATTGGGAGCCAGAGTGGAGCCATGGCTGCCTCAGCTTCATAAGGCATGACTAAAGAGTGACTTTAAGTCACTCTCAAAAAAAGGTTGAGCCCGGCAAGACTCGAACCTCAGACCGGCAGAGCGTGGCGTAGCCGTCCCCTCTAACCAATTTGTCATAAAAGTTCGCTAGAATACATAGGGTGTGATTTCTACTTCGAGTGTGTTACGTCCGCTAAACTGATTAACGAAAATATGAATATAAGGACATAAAATTAATAAAATACGGTGCGAACATGATTCTGCACGAAAAAATGAATCGGACATTTGTTTCGACGGCTGAGATTACATTGTGGTTTTTATCCAACGGCACACATCATCGCCAAGATCCCAGAGTGGCCATGTAAAAGAGACAACCAATATAAGTACCACAATACACCACAATGTACAGCGGAAAGCTCCAAGGATCTTCCCGTAGCAACAGCAGGCGCACACAGCAATGACAGACAAGATTGCGCTTTATTACACAAGGGTGGATTACAAGATTCAACGCTCGCTGCGAAGCTCAACTCAAAGAGTCTGTCCCGTACTACGTCTGTCTCACTATTTAAACTAACTAACTGCTAGTCAACCCAATACTGTACAAATGTACACGTGGACCTTCGCCGTCAACCGAGATCTATCCAAGGTATTGTTCTAGAACAATACGGTTAAATCTACATTCTGCGGCGTTGCTATACTGCCACGCTGCATTGCTATGCTGCGCTACGCTCTTCTACTAAGTTGTTATGGTGCTATGTTGCGCTGATCTAGAATCGCAGCTGCGCTGCTTTGCAACCGCAACTATAACAGCCTAGTTTCTAGCCACTAAGTACTCAACCTTGTAACCGTGTTACAGTGCCTCCCACTAAGGATTCAGCGTCCCCGTTAACTTTGTTCCCTCAAGGAATTTGTAATTTCCGGAGCATGCCGTATATCTCCTCACGGTACTCCTTGAATTCTTGTCGTAGTGTGTCAAGTTGATGTTGGAGCTGCTCACAACAAGTCTCCAACAGCGCAATATGGTGGTCCGCCGCTGTCAAGCATCTCCGAGTTATTTGCTCCCGAACTTGGTCCTTACCTTCTTCTGGTACCTCCGCTAGTGCCTCGGGTTGCAACGGAATTGTTGCCGGTGCAAATTCCGCTGGTGCCGAAGCTTCGGCGGCCTCGAGTTCTTCACCTTGCTGTGCCCTTATTGCCCCCCCCTCTGCCGAATCCCACCGCGGTACTTTCTTTAATTTAACAGAAACGTGTTTCCTGGCAGCTCGGGCCCGTTGCAGAGCGTTTTTCCGGGCCAGCTTGAGTGCTCGTACCTCGGGTGTAACCTCCGCTTGAGAGATGATGTCATGCAGACAGATATCCCACGGGTGGTAAAAGCGGAGTAACTCGGGAACGTGCACCCTGTACTGATAGTGTTCTTCAACCACATCCACAAACGGCAAGGCATGGGGGTTTAATTGTACGAAACCCTTATGGTTGTCCCCCAGGTCCTTCGTCCTCATGAAATTCTAGGATGGGTGTGATGGCACGTCGGCGGGGATATAGATGGGGTCCCCAGGTTTTCTTGTGCACCACGTTGCAGGCCACTCCGAAGGGTCCCAATACAGGCGCTTGGCGAAGCTGAAGGTAGGCTCAGGATGCCGAGTGTCCATAGAGAGATGGAAAGAGATAATCTAGGATTTCTTCCTCCTGTTCACTTTCCTCGTCCGTGTCCCCTCTTTCATTTCCGAGGAGAAATACCTCATCTCCGCTAGGGTATTGTGCTTCCGCCTTCTTCTCCGAGCTTTCCGAGGACTGCTCGTCCGCGTTGCTCTCCTTATTAGGGTCCCTCATCACCTCCAGATCAGAGGCAAACTCCTCAATTTGCGCGGGTGTCGGTTCCCGTTCCAGCTCCTCAACATCCGAAATCTCATGGTCTTCCTCATCCTTCTGATCCCCTTCCTGGATTGGGTTATACTTGGGGTCTTGTGAATTTTCTGACCCCTCTCCTCCACTGGTCTCCGCTTGCCCTACCTCATTACTAGTTGTCTCCTCAGGTTCAAGAATTGCCTCTACCTCCCTCCTCCTATTTGCCTCTACCATGGCCTCTGCCGCCTCGAACAACCTATCCGAGCGGGGTACATCTCCTTGCCCTACCCGTACTAGGCTCCTTTTTTTTTGGCAATGGAGAAGACGACGATGCCATGGATGTTGTGGCGTCGGATAATTCTGGTAGTTCAAGAAGGGAATGCAACTCTGAGACCTCCATAGGTACTCAAAGTAGGCAGCATGCTAGAAGCCTTTAGGATAACCTCAGTTCTTTAAGCTTTGTCTAAATATTGCTGACACCATGACAGAATACAGACTTGCTAGACCGCACC
The DNA here is from genome assembly GCA_037447655.1 of Zygnema cylindricum. NCBI lineage: Eukaryota > Viridiplantae > Streptophyta > Zygnematophyceae > Zygnematales > Zygnemataceae > Zygnema > Zygnema cylindricum. Next base: position 270,844 of record JBBHKE010002684.1, on the reverse strand, counting down.
CCTTGGAAGGGCTGACTCCCCTGAGTTTGCCACAAAAAGAATCTTTGAATTTGCTCCCGTGAGCAGTTAATTATCAATGGTCAAAGATGACCCTTTTATACAAAAGCTCTCTGAGAGAGAGGCGGCTACCTCTAATTTTCTAAGTCCTAAACCCCTCTCTAAACCCTCTCCTACTGATGTACGGAACCAATCAATTGAGTGTACATTACAGAAAGGTACTTGGTCGGAAGTACTTTCCGTACGGCCATTGTATGATATGGCCAGAAAGACGACGCTTGCCATATCCGGGTTCACCATAATATGTCCCGGAGATGCCATTATCAAATATCATGCTACCACGTGTCACCCGTTGTGGTTGTGACCGAAAACCGCCAAATCGGCCATTTCGCGATGCCGGCTTCTTTCTCTGTCGTTAGATTAATGTCGGCCTTAATTTATAGCCGTTAAAAATACAAGTAGTACATTTCCGGTGTTATTCTATTTTTAACTGTGTTTGTGTGATTGTGGTCCGTTTGTCAATAAATCGAACTTCTTTTTTTAGTCATTTTTAAGTAGCTATCGTACCCTATATACTTCAGCACTGGTCTTAGACTACAAGGTAAGACTAACGGCTACTTTGACAGATGGTAGGTACCAGGATCAAATCTTGGGTCCGTTAATCCTTTTGGTAAGTTTACCAAGGATCTGCCTTTTGATTCTAGAAGGAGCATAGGCAGCCATGGCTCTAGCTTCCTCTCTAGCCTTCAGTGACTACGACAAGTATGGGGGCTAGAGAGAGAAGCTAGAAGCAGGCTGCCTCTGCTTTTTCCTGCTCTTATTTAAATCTTATAACTAACCTAGAAAATACCTTTTATTTCAACAGGGAAGGTAAGCAGGTTGTGCAGAGTGAAGCACTCTCTAAAATGCATGGACTAGGCTGGTCACGAGGGCGGATGGCGGCTTTACCAAAGACGGTTGAGGGTTTCACGTTTGGACTCTGCGAAGCGTCGCAGCGTGTGAGGGTATCGCAACGTCCAACATTTAAGAAACTGCGCTGCTGCGTCGAAACTGAGGGTTCGTTGTCACCAATGTGGTGAAACAGAATTGCGTTGTTGCGCTTTCTTGTAAGCGCAGCAGTGGCGCTGCGTTCCTCTGATGGTACCGAATCCATGTTGCGCTGCGGTGGCTGCGCCGCTGTATCGCCGAAGTGCGGTAACCGCGTCGCTGCGTTTCTTCGTCGCGTCCCTAATATAATTGCGATGGTTGCGACACTGCGATTTGTTCCTTTACCGCGGCCACTACGATTTCCCCTCCGGTGAAGTTGAGTGTCCTCACTCCTCTGAAACCGGCGCAGTAGCTCAAGAGAATGCAGATCCTCCTCGTTCACCCAAGAGTCTTCCTCAGCTCCGTAGCCCTTCCAACGCACCAGATACTGGCTCGAGTTGGAATTCCGAGAGCGGCGCGAATGAAGGATCCCCTCCTCCTCATACTCGTCTGAGGTACCGTGAACGGGGGGCAAAGGAGTAGTTTGCCGTCGATTGTGAAACATCTAATCAGGTTCTCGAAACGGTTTAAGCAGGGAAACAGGGGAGACATTGTGGATATGCCACTCCTTCGCAATATCCAACTTATAAGCCACCTCACCCACACATGACAAAATTGTGAATGGGCGCGTGAATTTCGGTCCTGATTTCTTAGAGAGGGCACCCGGTAAGGAGAGGTTTGCCATATTACGGCGAACCTTATCACCCAAGCTGAAAACGGTTTCCTTCCGGTGAGAGTCGGCCTCCACCTTTTGACAATCCTTTGCCAGTAGGAGTGCCTTCGCTGCCTTTTCCAGGCTCCCTTACAACGTTTCGGCAAAATCCAAAGCTGGCACCGTAGGGCAGTCCGCGACCAATAGGTTTTGTGGAAGGGTGGGTTGTCGTCCATTGAGGGAGAATGGCGTAGCATTCGTGGACGAGTGCACCACACTGTTGTACGCCACCTCAATCGCTGTTAGATGGTTCACCCAATCCGTTTGATGTACTGAAACATAAGCTCGCAACGCCTCCTCCAACGTCCGATTCACCCTTTCAGTTTGACCATCCGTTTGAGGGTGGTAAGCTGTGGACATGGCCAACTACGTTCCACACAGCTCAAACAAACCTATCCAAAAGTGACTTACAAATTTCCGATCCCGGTTGTTGACGATCCTCTTAGGGAGTCCGTGATGGCATAATATCTCCCGAAAGAATAAGTCTGCCACATCTCCCGCTGTTGCTGTGGATGTCTTGGGTAAGAAATGAGACATTTTTGTCAGGTAATCCACGACGACGAAAATAGAGTCATAACCTTCCTTGGTCAACAAAAGAGCCACGATGAAGTCCATTGAAATCGCTTCCCAAGGAATAGATGGTATCGGAACAGGTTCTAACAGACTTTGGTGACCCGATTCCGATTTGTTTCTGTTACAGGAGTCACACGTCTGGACATACTCCGCAATGTCCCGAGTCATGTTTGGCCAACATTACGCCTCAGCGACACGTGCGGTTGTTTTATCCCGGCCGAAGTGTCCACTAAGCGGTTCATCATGACTTAATTTCAATATCGAATGACGTAGCTCCTGGTTTGTCGGAACGTAAAGTCTTGTTGCTTGACTTGGTCTGTATCACCAGATACCATTGGCGGTCCGAACTAATACCTTCCGTTTTAGCAGTTCTTTTAATAACTCGTCATCGTCGTATGCGGCCTTGATTCTATTTAGCAAGTGCTCGTCCACTTGGACCGTACTAGTGACTGCGCCGAGTTTCGGATCTTGCGCTTTGTCCGACGCTGCGGTGTTCTTTTTCACAGAGCTCACATCTACATCCTGCGATGTTTGCGATTGTTGCTCTACCACTGGAGCAGCGACTCCGAGTCTTCTCGACAGCGCATCTGCCGGATTCGTCTTGCCCGGCTTATATTCAATGGCAAGTTCCGGCGCGAAGGTTTGCAGAAACGTCATCCATCGCACTTGTTTCTTTGGCAACTTCGGCTGTGTTTGTAGGTACTGCAGGGCGTGGTGATCCGTGATAATTGTGATCCGCTTCCCCTGAACGTAACATTTCCAAACTTCCAGCGCGTTCATGGTCGCAATTGTCTCCTTTTCATGGGTGACCAAGTTAAGCTCCGCTGCCTTTAATTTTCGACTGTCGTAGGCAATGGGTTGTAGGCCTTTTTCTTGATCCTGCATAAAGATCGCTCCAATAGCCATATCGTTGGCGTCTGTAATTATCGTCCAAGGTAAGTCCGGGTCGGGAACAGCTAACACAGGGGCGGTAACCAACCGCTCCTTTAACGTGTTAAAAGCTACCCCTTGCGCCGATTTCCACTCGTAAGGTACGTCAATCTTAAGTAATTCCGTGAGTGGTGTAACGATCTTGGCAAAACCTTCGACAAAACGTCGATAGTAGGAGCGTAATCCTCAAAAGCTCCGTAACTCCGTAATGTTCACCAGCTACGGCCACTCCTTCACTGCCCTCGTTTTGTTCGGATCCACTGCGATTCCGTCCCGGCTCACCACATGGCCCACAAAACCGATTTTCTCCTTCAAGAAGTCACATTTACTCCTCTTTGCGTACAACATATTTCCCCGAAAGACTTGTAAGACCGTTCCTAAGTGCTTCCTGTGATCCTCCAACGTTCGACTATACACCAAGATGTCTTCTAGAAAGACGATTGCAAACGTATAGAGATATTGGCGAAAGATGGAGTTCATCAGATGCATAAAAGTCACTGGCGCATTGGTTAACCTGAACGGCATTACCCGAAACTGGAAATGGCCAAACCGAGTTCTAAACGCCGTCTTTTCCACATCCTCCTCGGCAATTCTAATCTGGTGATAACCGCTCCGCAGATCTATCTTCGAGAAATATTTAGCACCTCAAAGTCGATCCTACAATTCATCTATTCTCGGTAAAGGGTACGCATTCTTGACCGTTAACTTTTTAGCACTTGGTAGTCCACACACATACGAAAACCTCCATCTTTTTTATTCACGAAGAGAACGGGGGCTCCATACGGTGAATTGCTCGGTTATATTGCTCCGGCTTCGACCAACTCCGCGAGTTGCTTTTTGAGGTTGTCTAATTCAGTGTAACTCATCTTGTACATCCAATTAGCCAGGGGTACCGCTCCGAAAACAAGTTATATCTTGTGGTCTACTTCGCGCTTCGGAGGTAAGCCTTCGAGGAGCTTCGTGGGAAAAACATCTACGTACTCCTCGAGAAGTTTTGTCACGACTTCCGGGGCCTCTTTGAAAGTATTTACGGTGTCGTGCAATTCTGTGTCCTCCATTGGACTACAGAATACAGGAAGCCTCTAGATAGTATTTAACTAACCCACTTTAAGCCACGACCACAGCTGCCCAAAAAGGCAAACTGACAATTTGACTGCACCCCTAGGCAGCGTGGACTCCCCTGAGTCCGTAGCAAAAAGAATCACTGAAAACGGCGAACCAGCCGATAAGTTATGAGGCACCAAAAATGCCAATTTGTACAAACTCTCAAAGGGAGAGGTGACTACCTACCAAAATTTTCTAAGTCCTGATTCCTTTTAATAACTTCTATCTACTGAAGTACGGACCAATCAAATTACAGTACCATATCAAAAAGTACTACTGCCGGTGTACCTTTTGTACGGCCTATGTACGACAAGGCTATTAAGTGGACGCGTGTCTACTTTTTACTTGTCCGTACATTCCTCGGAATTCCTATGACCGAATTTCATCTCTCCACGTGGCTCCAGGTCATGCCACGTCACAAAACGCCAAGGTGACCACTTCGGGATTTTGGCGATGACGTGCGCCGTCGGATTCGTAATGAGACGTAATCTTAACCGTTATAATTACTTGCGAGATATTTGTTTCGCTGTCTACCAAATGCGAGGTATTCATTCTGAAATGATGTCGTACTAAAACTGTATCTATGCACGCCGTATCTAGTTTTAGTTAAATGGATATCTTACTTCCTAAATGTATAAATATCTATCATACTCTATAGCACTTAGCATTGGTCCTAGTCTAGCAGGATAAAGCTGACCGCTATCGGCCTACTTGACGAACCGCAGGTTCCGGGTTCAAATCCTGGGTCCGTCAAGACTATTTTTAGTAACCTTCTAAAAATAACTGCCTGTTGAACTAAGGCAGCCATAGATCAACCACCTTCTCTATCCTTTAGTGACTACAACAAGTATGGGGGCTAGAGAAAGGAGGTGGAGGCAGGCTGTCTGTCGTTTTTCTTTTTCCTAACATATTTAAACCTAGAAAATACTATAGAAATCTATGAATTTCAACACTCCCCTTATTTTCTAGTCTAATTTTAATTTTATTTTCAACTTTTTCATTTATGAAGCTTAATCTTATATCCATATGTTTTTCTTTGAAATGGTGTTTTCGATTGGCTGGAATTGCGATTGTACCTTGATTATCGCAAAATATCTCATGCACTTCCTCCTTCATATATCCTAGTTTTTGCAACAATGACTTCACCCACATTAGTTCTTTTACAGCAGAACAAGACGCCATATACTCAACCTCCATAGTAGACTAAGCAACCACCTTTGTTTCTTACTGCTCCAACAGCAAGCACCTTCCCCCATATACAAAACATATCCAGAAGTGCATCTTCTCATAGGTGCATCCCTATAACTAGCATCACTCCAAGTGGTGATATCAGTGTGCTCCCCTCCCAAATGCAACCATAATTCTCTGGTTCCAACGAGATATCTCATGACTCTCTTGGCTGCCTCCCAGTCTCTCTTCCTAGGATCATTAAGACTCCTACTGGGTACTCCAACTGCTGCCGCTATGTCCGGCCTGGTACAGTTCATAAAATAAATTAAATTTGCTACGACCTGTCTATAAGGGATAGACTTCATAAACTCTCTCTCCTCTAGACTCATTTGATTATCTAAGATCATCACTCCTCTTTCTACACTCCCATCACTTACTTTTTTCAAGTCCATGGGAGTGGTACAACTGTTACCATTTTCCATCTGGAATTTCTCAAGCATATTACCTATTGCTTCTTTCTGAGTAAGTCTGATAATCTTCTTCCCCCTATCTCTCTCCATTTAGATCCCCAAAATATATATTTTGCCTCCCCTAAATCCTTCATATCAAATCTGCCCCTAAGATCTTTCCTTAGCCTATTGATATTCTCCAAAGACTTAATTAACACAAGTAGATCATCCACATAAATTGCAATAAAAATGACACCATTCTCATCTTCAAACATATAGATAGAATGGTTAGAGCTGATCGGAATGTATCCCAGATCAGTAAGAAACTCATCTAGTTTCTTATTCCACTGTCAGGGAGCCTGTTTCAATCCATATTAGGACTTTATGAGCCTGCAGACTTTGCTCTCTTCTCCTTCTTCCACAAACCCCTCGGGTTGCCTCATAAAATTTTCTTCCTCTAACTCACAATTAAGAAAAGCAATCTTAATGTCCCTTTGGTGTATTTCCATGTCTTCCGCTGCGGCTAGACTGAGGAGAATCCTTACCGATTGGAACCGAACAACTGGAGCAAAGGTCTCCTCATAGTCAATCCCCTCTTTTTGGGTGAACCCCTTCGCTACCAATCGAACCTTATACCTCTCAATTGTATTATCTGGGATTAGTTTTAGTTTAAATACCCATTTACATCTAATAGGTTTTCTGTCTGGAGGGCAATCTGCTAGTTCCCAAGTATTTGCTTCCATGATAGAAGCCATCTCATCATTTATGGCTCTAATCGATCTTTCTTTCTCTGGACTATTCACTGTCTCTAAGTAAGACTGAGGCTCATCTGGGTGAGATAGCTTAGTTACCTTTTGAGCAGCTTGTTTTTCGTGTATCCTTTTGCTGCTCCTCCTTCCTCCCTTAAACTGCAAAGCTGGATGGATGGAAGTCTTCAATTTCTTCTCACTGTCTTATCGGCTCCCCGAAACTGGTTCTTGTCCCGCTTGTTCTATCTCCTCGAAGTCCATAAGAGTATGTGAGGTTTCCGGTGAGTCTCCTGTATTTTGGATCTCCCCTGAATCTCTAATCACGGTTTCATTCATGTCCCTTTCGGACACGACCGAATTCTCATCACTTTCGGACTCAAATATGATCCTAATCTTCTTTGTATATTAAAAGGTGTCAAATGACTTCCCTTCATCCATGAAAACAAAGTGTTTGACCAGAATGATATCTTTCTTTGCTAAGACATAAATTCTATATCCTTTAACATCCTCATCATATCCCACAAAGTATCCAGGTTTTCCCTTAGCATCTAGTTTCTAGTTTTTCCTATCCGTGTCAAGACTGTAAACTTGGCTACCAAATACTTTATGGTGTGAGATATCTGGTTTCCTTCCAACCCATCTCTCATAAGGTGTCACTCCCTTTATAGCTGAGGTAAGGACTTTATTCTTAATGTAGTTGGCACGGTTCATTGCTTCTGCCCAAAATCTCTTTCCTAATTTCTTGTCGGCCAACATACTGCGTACACTATCTCCTAGTGTTCGATTCAATCTCTCAGCTACCCCATTTTGTTCCGGGTTATATGGTACCGTTTTTTGGTGCTGCACTCCCTCATCTCTCAGATATTCCTCAAACTCGTTAGAGGTATATTCCCCCCCATTATCACTCCTTATCCTCTTAATGGGGGTTTCATGCAACTTCTCACTCCAAGCTTTATATTCTTGAAGTAGGTTGATGCTTCAGACTTTGTTTTCAGAAAAGTAAACTCTATAGATATTAATGGTTTTTTTAAAATTATTTTCTAGGTCTGAATAGAAATAATAAAGTAGCCGAGGCAGTCTATCTCTAACTTCTCTCTCCAACTACTCAAACTTGTCGTAGTCACTGAGAAATTGGAGAAGGGCTAGAGCCATGGCTACCTAGGCTATCCAGAGGTTTACGGGAAAATATATTTTAGTTAGAGGTTAAATTTACTAAAAGATATGTACCGGGGACATGATTTGATCCTGCTACAGCAATAAAATAGACATCCTCCTCAAAACTAGCAGTAAAGACTCCTTCCCTAGTGCTAGTGAAAAAACCCTTATCATCTAATACAGATGTAGAGATAAGGTTTTTGTTCAGCTGCGGAATAAACAATACATCGGAGAATGTTAATATGGATGTCTTTCCTTCTACTAACACTTTCAGATCTACCGATCCTACAAGAGTAGTGGTGACTATCCTCCCATCCCCGTACTCTATCTCTACCGTGGGAATCTTTCTTATCTTAGTGAACAGGTGCCTATCCTTACACATGTGCATGGAGGCACCTGAATCTATAATCCAGCCTGCTTCACCTTTCAATCCACCATAAGCACATTTCTGCCTTCGTGGAATTTCAACCTCAGTTTTCGCCACCAACTCCTCATCCAAAAGGAGCTCATCGTCCTCATCCTCGGATTCCGCCTCAAGTACCTGTGTGACAATGGCCTTTTTCTTTCCTCTCGGGGTACCATCGGTCTGCCCCTCCTTTAACCGAAGCTCGGTTAGCTTAGTGCACTTTGCCATATAGTGCCCCGGTTTCTTACAAAAATGACATAAACCTTTGGGAGCCGTTGGTTCGAACTCTTCAGCCTGTTTTTTCTGCTCCCTACCCCCATAGTTTCCAACTGGTTTCCGGGAATCCTTGTTCCTCCAATCGGTCGCTGTTGCCAAGGCTTGGCCACTCTTTCCTCCCCTTCGGATCTCAATCGTATTCTCTTGAACGAGAATCATCCCTACCACTGAGTTCCATATCCACCTTGAGTCCGGCAAGTCCTGCGCACAGTTGACTATGTTCTCGAACTCATTAGGTAACTTGATTAGTAAACAGTTAACCTTTTCTTTTTCACTAAAAACTTTTCCCGCACTCACTAGCTCCATGAAGAGTGTAGCAAGCTCATTGCAAAAATCCAACATATTTCCCCCTTTGTATACATACTCCTTAAATTTCTGATCAGCCAACTGTTGTTGCTGAATCGTATCACTTCGGTACATCTCTATGAGAGCCATCCAAAGATCGGATGCCCTCTCTACTTGCAAATGAGGACATGGAAGTCCTTGAGTGAGATGGCGTAGAATGAAGTGCTTTGCCGCCATATTGTTGAAGTCCCAGGTTTCAGTATCATTCTCCTCGTTCCTCGGAATAGGTGACATGAATGCTAAACCAGTTGCTATTGGTGTGGTCGCCTCCTTCTCCTTTCCTTTGTCCACCACCTCTCCTTCCTTTGTTTCCTCCGTTGAAGATGAATCCTCTTTCCTGGTGAATCTGCTTCCTTTAAACCCTGGAGGAATTCCAAGACTTGATGGACGCCCGAATCGTCCACTCACTATCCCCCAAAACCTTTTTTCGCATAGAGCTCCTATCATCATACTTTCCCAATATATGAAGCCAGTTCCATTAAAGATTGGTACCCTAGAGGGTGGGCCCATAACCTGAAACTCTGAGACCTCCATAAGTCCTCAGAGTGGACAGCTTCCAAGAAGCCTCTAGGATAATCCTGACCCCTTTGTTTTTAAGCAAAAATAACTGCCACCCTGGCAGACAAAAACTCTGACCACCTTCACCCCTGTGAAGGTAAGACTCCCCTGAGCCGATAGCAAAAAGAATCTCTGAATTTGCTCCCCTGAGCAATAAGTTATAGAGGGTCAAAGTTGACCTTTTGTACAGAAGCTTTCTGGGAGAGAGGGTCCTATCTTCTAATTTTTTTAAGTCCTATCTCTCTCACAGACTCTATCTACTGATGTACGGAACCAATCAGATTACAGTTCTGTAAGCAAAAGTTTAGCTGCCGGTGTACTTTATATATGGACATTGTACGACATGGCCTAAATGTCCACACGTGGAATATTCAGATTCGCTCCTTTAATCCTCGGAGATGCCGCGCTCCAATGTTACATCGCCACGTGTCATCCGATGTGGCGATGCCCACAAACCGCTGAATTCTCCTTCCGCGATCTCGGCGCTAATTCCGGCCGTCCGATTAAACTCGCATTTGATCGTAGCTGTAATAAATACATGCGCGGTATTTGTTTCGCTTACGAAATCAATGCGCGGTATTGATTTCTTATCCGTACCGCAATTCGTACTTTTACACTACCATATCTATGTATCCCGTTAATAGTTATAGTAAAATGATTTATCCTATGTGTACATGTTTAAATAATTATCATACTATATACTACGTAACACTACTTCTAGACTTAACGGCTAAGGCTACCGGCTATCTACTCTCTGATGGCCGGCAGGTACCAGGATCAAATCCTGTCGCCGGCACATATCTTTTAGTAATTAATCCCTAGACTAATATAAATTTCCCGTAAACCTGAGGATAGCCTAGGTACCCATGGCTCTAGCTTTCTCTCCAATTTCTTAGTGACTGCGACAAGTTTGAGAGTTGGAGAGAGAAGTTCGAGGTAGACTGCCTCGGCTTCTTTATTTCTATTCAGACCTAGAAAATACTTAAACACCATTAATTACTACAATTCTCGTTTGGGAGAATACGATTGAGATCTGAAGAGGAGGAAAGAGTGGCCAAGCCTTGGCAACTGCGACCGATTGGAGGAACAAGGATTCCCGGAATCTGCTCGGAAACTATGGGGGGAGGGAGCAAAAAAATCAGACCGACGAGTTCGAACCAAGGGCTCCCAAAGGTTTATGTCATTTTTGTAAGAAACCTAGGCACTATATGGCAAAGTGCACTAAGCTAACCAAGCTTCGGTTAAAAGAGGGGCAAACCGGTGGTACTCCGAGAGGAAAGAAAAAGGCCCTTGTCACACAGGTACATGAGGCGGAATCCGAGGACGAGGACAATGAGCTCCTTTTGGATGAGGAGTTGGAGGCGAAAAACGAGGTCGAAATACCACGAAGGCAAAAATGTGCTAACGGTGGATTGAAAGGTGATGCAAGCAGGATTGTAGATTTAAGTGCCTCCATACACATATGTAAGGATAGGCACCTGTTCACTAAGATAAGAAATATTCCCAACGTAGAGATAGAGTACGGGGATGGAAAGATAGTCTCCACTACTCCAATATGATCGGTAGATTTGAAAGTGTTAGTAGAAGGAAAGACATCCATATTAACATTCTCCGATGTATTGTTTATTCCGGAGCTGAACAAAAACCTCATCTCTACATCCGTATTAGATGATAAGGGCTTTTTTACTAGCACTAAGGAAGGAGTCTTTACTACTAGTTTTGAGGAGGATGTCTATTTTATTGCTGAGAAAGGTAGCATTGGGATCATTAGGTTGGTTTTAAGTAATGAAAAGAATAAACTTTATTATGTTGGTGTTCATGATATTATGATGTGGCATAAGAGGCTTGGGCATGTGAATCTAGACAAGTTAAGAGAGATGATAAAGATGGGAGTGGTTGAAGGGATTTAGTTCAGTGAGAGTGATAATATAAGTGATTGTAGTGGATGTGCTCAAGGTAAAACACACAGATTACTGTTTCCTAAAACAGCCACCTATAAGGGAGAAAAAATTCTAGATCTAGTACATACAGATATTTGGGGACCGGCTAAAGTGCCCTCACCGGGGGGGAAGAGATATATGATGACTATCACTGATGATTGGTCTCGGTATTCCCGAGTGTATTTTTTAAAAAACAAGTCTGAAGCTCAGGATTGTTTTAGACAATATAAAGCAAGGAGCGAAAAAATCATAAAACTCCAATCAAGAGAATAAGGAGTGAGAATGGTGGAGAGTATACTTCTAACCAGTTTGAGGATTTTTTGAGGGAAGATGGAGTCCAACACCAGAAGACAGTTCCTGAAAACCCGGAACAGAATGGGGTAGCTCAAAGGTTAAATAGAACACTAAGTGATAATGCTAGAAGTATGTTGTCAGATAAGAAGATAGGAAAAAGATTTTGGGCAGAAGCAATGAACTGTGCTAATTACCTCAAAAATAGAGTTCTTACTTCAGCTATAAAAGATCAAACACCTTATGAGAGATGGACAGGCCGGAAACCAGACATATCTCAATTAAAGGTTTTCGGCAGTCAAGTATTTAGTCTAGATACAGATCGGTATAATTAGAAGCTAGATCTTAAAGGAAAACCGAAATACTTATTAGGATATGATGAGGATGTTAAAGGATATAGAGTTTATGATCTAAAAAGAGAAGATATAATCTTAGTTAAGCATCTAGTAGTTATGGATGAAGGAAAGTCTGTGGATCCCTTCAAATATACAAAGTTAGCAAAAATCAGATTTGAGTTAGAAAATTCTGATGACTTTGAGCTCCCTAACTATCCGGGTTTTAGAAAAGATGACATTCTTGCAGATACAAATCAGACCAAAAATGACTCGGCTGTGGACCTCCAGTGACTAACGTTGGGTATCAAGGACCCATTGCCGATATTTGATATATCGCTTCGATATATCGAATTTCAGACTATCGCGATATATCGCCGATATATCTTATCGACGATATATCGAAAATGGAAATTTTAAATTTTTTTTCAAACCCCCCCCCCCTCCTCTACTTGCAAAATATCCGTACGATTTTTCGTACGGTTTTCCGTACTACGACTTTACGGATATGCAATTTTTGCGATATATATCGCGATAATTTATGTTGGTCCCGGTACGATATATCGAGGAATCTACTCGATCGATATTCGATATATCGAATATCGAAATTATCGCGATATGAAACTACCCGATACCCAACACTACCAGTGACAACTCTACCCGAAGCGGAAGACGTGGTGGAAATTGATTCAGAATCAACGAATTGGGGAGAAGCCGTGTTTGTTCGAAAGAATCCACGAGAACCATCTATTCCGGCCTCAGATTTTGAGGGGGGAAGGAGAAGTAGTAAAAGACTACAAGAAAAACAGGTTAATAACAAGGTAACTAAACTATCTCATCAAGATGAACCTCAAACTTATGGAGAGAAGATGACTTGTCCATAAAGAAACCGGTGGAAGACAGCCATCAATGAGGAGATGGCCTCAATTATAGCAGCCGATACTTGGGAGCTGGTGGATTGTCCACCTAACCCAAAACCAATCGGTTGTAAGTGGGTTTTCAAATTAAAACTGAACCCAGATAACACAATCGAGCGCTACAAGGCCCGATTAGTGGCAAAGGGATTTACACAAAAAGAGGGAATTGACTACGAGGAAACCTTTGCCCCGGTGGTCAGATTTCCCTCCGTCCGCATACTTCTCAGCTTGGCACCAGCAGAAGACATGGAAGTGCACCAGATGGACATCAAGACAACCTTTTTGCATGGAGAATTGGAAGAGGAGATCTTCATGCGACAACCCGAAGGGTTTGTGGAGGAAGGAGAGGAGAGTAAGGTATGCCTGCTGATTAAATCCCTTTATGGTTTGAAACAAGAGCCTCGACAGTGGAATAAGAAGCTTGATGAGTTTCTTACCGGTCTGGGATAAATCTGGATCAGCTCAGATCACTCAATCTATGTTTTCGAAGATGAGGAAGGTTATATATTTATTGCAATTAATGTTGATGATTTGCTTGTCTTAAGTAAATTAATGGAAAAAATTAATTTATTGAAAACCGATCTTAAATGGAGATTTGAAATGAAGGATATGGGGGAAGCAAAATATATATTGGGAATTCTAGTAGAGAGAGACCGAAAAAGAAAAATTATAAGATTGACTCAAAAGGAAGCAATAGGGAACATGCTTGAAAAATTTCAAATGGATAAAGCTAATAGTTGTACAACTCCAATGGAGTTGAAGAAGGGAAGTGAGGGGAGTGAGGACGAATGAGTCATAGTCTTAAACAAGGAATTATCTCCTGAAGAACAGAAGATCATGCAGACTATAACTTACAGGTAAGTAGTGGGAAGTCTAATCTATTTTATGAATTATGCCCGACCAAATTTAGTTGTAGCTGTAGGAGTGCTGAGTAGAAGTCTAAATGCTCCCACTAAGAGGGATTGGGAGGCAGCTAAGAGGGTCATTAGATATTTGATGGGAACTAGGGATCTATGGTTGCATTTGGGTGGGGAGAATACTGACATCACTACTTGGAGTGATGCTAGTTATGGTGATGCTCCGATGAGGAGATGCACTTCTAGATATGTATTATATGTGGGTGATGGGGCTTGCTGTTAGAGTAGCAAACAACAAAAAGTTATTGCTTAGTCCACCATGGAGGCTGAGTATATGGCCTCTTGCTCTGTGTAAAAGAGTTGATGTGGGTCGAGTCTTTGCTTGGTGAGCTTGGTCACCTTAAGAGTGGTGTGCAGAAATTTTTTTGTGATAATCAGGCAGCAATTGCTATTTCTGCCAATCCTAAACATCATTTTAAAGCTAAACACATGGACATTAAACTCAGCTTTGTTAGAGAGAAAGTAGAAAACAAAATAATCAGCTTATAGTTCCGACTTGATAGTGAGATGATAGCAGATATGATGACCAAAACCTGTGCCTTCCCCTAAGCTAATTTACTCCAGGGAAAAGTGTGGTCTGAAATTAAAGATTGACTAGATAATAAAAGGAGTGTAGAAATTAATAGTTTTTTTTAAAGTATTTTCTACGTGTGAATAGAAATAAGAAAGAAGCCGAGGCAGTGTATCTTTAACTTCTCTCTCCAACTTCTCAAACTTTTCGCAGTCACTGAGAAATTGGAGAAGGAGCTAAAGCCATGGCTACCTAGGCTATCCAGAGGTTTACGGGAAAATATATTTTAGTTAGGGGTTTAATTTACTAAAAGATATGTACCGGCGACAGGATTTGATCCTGGTACCTGCCGACGTGCAGACAGCCAGTAGCCGGTAGCCTTAGCCAGGAAGTCTAGGAGTAATGTTATGTACTATATGGTTTGATAATTACTTAAACATTTATACGTAAGATAGTTCATTTAACTGTTACTGATTACGGGAGACATATATCCAGTAAATGTAAAAGTACAGATTCCGGTACGGATAAGAAACCAATACCGCGCATTTAATTCTTTAGTGAAACGAATACTGCGCATGTATTTATTACGGCTACGATTAAATGTGAATTTAATCGGACGGCCAAAATTAACGTCGAGATCGCGTAAGAGGATTTCGGCGGTTTGTGGTCATCGCCACATCGGATGACACGTGGCGGAATGACATTGAATTGCGGCACTCCGAGGATTAAGGGAGCGAATCCGGACATACCACGTTTCGACATCTAGGCCAGGTCGTACAATGGCCGTACATAAAGTACACCAGCAACTGTACTTTTATGTACGAAACTGAAATGTGATTGGCTCCGTACATCAGTAGATAGAGTCTGTGAGAGAGATAGGACTTAGAAAAATTAGAAGATAGGACCCTCTCTCCTAGAGAGCTTCTGTACAAAAGGTCAACTTTGACCCTCCATAACTTACTGCTCAGGGGAGCAAGTTCAGAGATTCTTTTTGCTATCGACTCAGGGGAGTCTTTTCTTCAGAGGGGTGAAGTTGGTCAGTGTTTTTGTCTGCCAGGGTGGCTGTTATTTTTGCTGAAACACAAAGGGGTCAGGGTTATCCTAGAGGCTTTTTGGAAGCAGTCCACTCTAAGGACTTATGGAGGTCTCAAAGTTTCAGACTCTAGACTATCTAGACCAGTCATCAATTATGGTCATCATGAACCTCTTTCCTCCAACAAAAGGTACTTTTGCAGGTCCCCAAATAACTGTGTGGACCAAATCTAACACTTTCTCACCTCTATATGTGGCACCTTTGGGAAAGGGAAGTCTGTGAGCCTTACCTTGAGCACAACCACTACAATCATCCATCATTTCATTATCCCCAAACTGAATGCCATCTACTACCCCAAGCTTTTTTATTTCCCTCAACCTATCAAAATGCTCATGCCCCAACCGCTTATGCCAAATCATCACCTTAGGAACACCAACATAGTAAGCATTCTTCTTTTCATTACACAGGTTAAGCCTAAACTTTCCTTGGCTACCCTTATCTGCTGTGAAGTAAACTTCATTCCCATACTTAGCTGTAAAAACACCCTTTCTGGTGAAGGTATCAAACTCTTTGTCATCTAACACTGACGTAGAGACAAGATTTTTACTCAGCTGAGCAATGTAAAGTACATCTGAGAATGTAAATATAGAAGTCTTACCCTCCACTAAGACTTTCAGATCTACTGATCCCATTAGATCTGTAGTAACCACTCTCCCATCCCGAAACTCTATCTTTACAGTAGGGATCTTTCTTAGCTTAGTGAAAAGTTCTTTATCACGACACATATTTATCACGACACATATGCATGGATGCATCTGAGTCGATAATCCATCCTTCCTGTGGAGCTTCCCGAATTGCTCCAAAGGCACACTTCTGCCTTCGAGGGATTTCCTTCTCCTCCAGACTCTCGTCAAAAGAAGCTCCCCATCCTCTTGAGAGGACTCATCCTCAATTTCTCCTAACACTTTTGTAACCACAATTGCCTTTTTCTTCCCTCCGGAAGAACCCCCTCCACGATTCTCTTGGAGCCTCAGCTCAGATAGCTTGACACAAATGCAATAAAGTGTCTCGGTTTTTTGCAATAATGACAAAGACCCTTTAGGGGCCTCTGTCCCCCAAAATGATCTCTCTCCCCTCTATAAGGTTTCTTCGGGTCCTTCCCCCATCGGTCCCCTCCTGCTGCTAGAGCTTGAATGCTCTTTCCTCCTCTCCTAATCTCCATTGTGTTTTCCTGTACAAGTATCATCTTGACTACACTGTTCCATTTCCATGAACGCTAGGCATTCCCTGTACTCGGTACAGTATGTTTTCGAACTCATCTGGTAATTTCATGATAACGGTGTTAACTGTCATTTTTATTGTACCTGTCCACCCGGCACTTTCCATTTCCATATACAAACAAGAAAGATCATTACAGTAATCTAACATCTTTCCTCCTTTGTAAGTGTAACTCAATAGCCTTTGCTCAGCCAACTGGAGCTCCTGAATAGTTCCAACTCTATAAATCTCCACCAAACTCTCCCACAACTCCTCGGCCTTGTGAATGTGAAGATGAGGAGTGGCCAAACCTTGAGTGAAGAGCCTCAGAATGAAGTTCTTCGAAGCCATGTTTACATCCTCCCACATTTGAGTATTGTTCTCCATGGTCTCCACGGTCGCCGCTCCCGATACTGTGACAATAGGAGTGAGGGGTGTCTCCTTCCCTTTCTCCTTTTCAGACATACTGGTGTCCCCATATTCTTCCTCCTCCGCTGAGGCAGCCGTTGTTGCAGAAAACCTTACTCCCCCAAATCCGGGTGGAGTTCCCGAAGGTGGACGTTTCACTTGTCCACTGACGATACCCCAGTATCGTTTCTCACACAAAGCTCCCATCATCATGGCTTCCCAATAGATAAACCCAGATCCATTGAAGGTGGGCACCCTAGAGGGTGGGCCCATAACCTGCAATTTTGTGTCCTCCATTGGACTACAGAATACAAGAAGCCTCTAAATAGTATTTAACTAACCCACTTTAAGCCACAACCACTCCTGCCCAAGAAGGCAAACTGAAAATCTGACTGCACCCCTATGCAGCCTGGACTCCCCTAAGTCCGTAGCAAAAAGAATCACTGAAAACAGCCAACTAGCCAATAAGTTATGAGGCACCAAAAATGCCACTTTGTACAAACTCTCAAAGGGAGGGGTGACTACCTACCAAAATTTTCTACGTCCTGATTCCTTTTAATAACTTCTATCTATTGAAGTAAGGACCAATCAAATTACTATACCGTACCAAAAAGTACTACTGTCAGTGTACCTTTTGTACGGCCTATGTACGACAATGCTATTAAGTGGATGCGTGTCGGCTTTTTATTTGTCCGTACATTCCTCGGAATTCCTGTGACCGAATGTCATCTCTCCACGTGGCTCCAGGTCATGCCACGTCACAAAACACCAAGGTGACCACACCGGGATTTCGACGATGACGTGCGGCGTCGGATTCGTAATGAGACGTAATCTTAACCGTTATAATTACTTGCGAGATATTTGTTTCGCTGTCAACCAAATGCGAGGTATTCATTTTGAAATGATGTCGTACTAAAACTGAATCTATGGATGCCGTATCTAGTTTTAGTTAAATGTATTTCTTACTTCCGAAATGTATAAATATCTATCATACTCTATAGCACTTAGCATTGGTCCTAGTCTAGTAGGATAAAGCAGACGGCTATCGGCCAACTTGACGAAACCGCAAGTTATGGGTTTAAATCATGGGTCCGTCAAGACTATTTTTAGTAACCTTCTAAAAATAACTGCCTGTTGAACTAAGGCAGCCATGGATCAACCACCTTCTCTATCTTTCAGTGACTACAACAAGTATGGGGGCTAGAGAAAGGAGGTGGAGGTAGGCTGTCTGTCCTTTTTCTTTTTCCTAACATATTTAAACCTAAAAAATACTATAGAAATCTATGATTTAAATAGTCTCTTTCTCATAAGTCTAAGTCGAGGTCCTTATTCTTCCTTTCCTCTAGAATCTCCTTCTTCGCCTCCTCCATGGGCTGGACGACCGCTACACCAATAGTTTCCACTTTTCTGAGTGCCCTCTTAAGCTGTAAGGCTGAAAGTAGGCGTCCCTCTTCCTCTCCCGCTTTTACCTCAAACTCTTCTTCACCCTTCTTCACTCTCATGGCCCCACTTCTCCAATCGATCGTCGGATTCCATTTTTGTAGCCACGGCTTCCCCTAGATTACCTCATGGTCCCCAAGAGGTAATACATGAAGAGTGTCGTACAATCGGAATTTCCCGATTCTGATGCGTAACCTCGGAGTACAATGGGTAATGGATAAGGAACTTCTGTCTGCTAATTGTACCGACTGATGATCCTTAAGCACCACGAGAGGAAGTTTCAACTTTTTCACCGTCGCCTCGTTGATGAAATTTCTCGATGCTCAGGAGTCCACCATGAAGCTAGTGGTGCACACTCCGATTCGACCTGGAAATATCAAAGGGTCTCCTCTTTCACCGGCTAACCTGATGACGTTAAGTTTCCCCTTTCCAGAATTTTTCCGTTTTGGACATTCTCGGGCCATATGGTTCGGGGTACCGCGCTGGAAGCATAAGCCATTTTGCCTCCTATAATGGAGCCCCTCGGGGGACAAGTTGTTGGCCTTGGTCTTGATAGTTTTCTTCTTTTTCCGCAACACATTGACCACCTGCTTGTCCTCATCAATTGCTTCGAGCTCCATGGGAGTTGGACCATTGTCTCGACGACCCCCTCCACCGCTACTTAACCTATAATGATAAGGTCGTCGGAAGGTGAAGCCGATTGAATCAGTCCGCTCAGAAAACTGCATGATTGCTGAGAGACTAGGAGTTGTGCTTTCCCGAGCGAGCCATTGTTCCACATCCCTGCGAATGGATGATTTAAGCCCCTTCACGTAGCGATCCACAACTTCATCCTCCGTCATCGTAGGTATTTGAACCTTACACTCCAAAAATCTTTGTGTAAACTCCAACACCGAAGTTTGTTGCTTCAGCACTGCGATCTTATCTCGTGGAGCCTTAACCGTATTAACAGGCTGCCATGCGTAACGGAGAAATTGAACGAAGAGAGCCCAAACGGTCGCTATCTCATCATTCTCCACCAATGTCCTCCACCATTGCCACCACTCCCCCTTTAAGAAGACCACCCGCGTAGTGAATCTTCTCACGGTTCGATAGGCTAGGAAAATTCTCGAGATAATTCGCAACGCAGAATAGCCACGTGTCCAAGTTCTTCTGTCTTGCAGGGTCGAACTCGTCGGGAAGTCTTAGTTTTGGTGTCTTGTAGTCCCTCTCCATGCCTCCATGAGGTCGCTCACCAAGACGAGATTCCAAAGTTACGACGGTGTTGCTCAGCTGCGCATTCTGTAATCTAATGTTTTCTAACTCCTTGAGAACTTTCGCTAACATTTCCATAGTGGACACGCCGTGTTCGTCCATGCTCTCGAGTCAGGAGAAATAGCCGCGATACCAGTGTAAAAGTGACAACCAATATAAGTACCACAATACACCACAATGCAAAGCGGAAAGCTCCAAGGATCTTCCCGTAACAACAGCAGGCACACACAACAATGACAGACAAGATTGCGCTTTATTACTCAAGGGTGGATTACAAGATTCTGTTGTCTTTTTGGAAAGCTTTCAGCCTCAGAGCAGCGCAGCTGCTTTTCAGACAAAGCAGCGCAGCTGCTATACAGACAGAGCAGCGCAGCTCCTATACAACAGAGCAGCGCAGCTGCTATATAGCAGAGCAACTGCTATACAGCATAGCAGCAGCTATACAGCAGAGCAACGCAGCAGCAGAGCAGTGTAGCAGCGAAGCTGCAACACAGACTGGACAAGGCAACCAGGATTATATTTGATATGGTCCGTACGGACAACGCAACGTCTGATATCCTTAATATGATTCTGTACAGGATAGAGCAACTGCGATAGATACGATTCTAGTCAACTTAGTGGGAACTCAGTGGTAACTTAGTGGGTAGCTCAGTGGTAGCTCAATGGTAGCTTAGTGGTAGCTCAGTGGTAGCTTAGTGGTAGCTCAGTGGTAGCTTAGTATTAGCTTGGCAGCTTGACGTACCTCTCAGGTACATTGGTATTGCCGGTACAACACTAGTATAAGACTTAGGACTCAGAACAAATGATGTATCCAGACTTCCAAGTAGTAAAACTGCAAACAATTTTTGGGAAACTTCTGAGTATTATATCTTGAGTGTTGTTGCGTCAATTGTGCTATAACTTTGGGAGTTATCAGTGTTTATGCTACTCTATATTCTGAAAGAGTTTTGTGAGGTTTGGATGCTTGTATAAGAATTGGTAAGCACTTAAGAACAGCTGTTTGGTAGGATTTTTGATAGCTTCTGAGAGTGTATCATGTCTACTTCTACTACTACTGCTGCTCCTCCACCTGCACCGGTGGTTGTAGAACAACAGGTTATGGGCTTGTCATCAAGAATTCCTATCTTCTCCGGGGATAAGTATGTTTACTGGGCGGATATGGTGGAAACACATTTTGAAAATGTCAATCATTTGGATATATTGGATAGTTCGCTGGATGAATCTAATCCATCATGGTCTAAAAAAAATACGCAAGCTCCTTCTATTATGAAATTTTGTATATCTGAGGACTTAGCTATGTCTCGGATAAAAATGAAAAAAGCAATTGATATCTGGAAATCTCTTAAAAGTGATTATGAAAAGGCTAATCTCCAGGAAGAGCTTCTATTGGCTGGAAAAATTTGGGACTATAAGTACACTGGCGCTACAATGGGTGAATATTCTAACAAATTTTGTATCCTTGTAGATGCACATGCTTGTGCAGGTGGGGTGTTTCCTCCTTTTCAACAGGTGGCATTGCTCATGAGGGGTCTCCCTCGTAGTATGAAAGGAGCATCTGACATGCTCAAACAGAAAGATAAAGCTAGCTGGACTTTGCAGTTAGCCATCAATATTTTACTAGAGGAGGAAGCTACATCTAATATTCTCAATGTTGAGCAAGTAGAGGCTTTTAATTCAGACTTTGAGAGAAAAGGACAAATTAATCAGCAAAGGAATCACTTTTATCAGTTCAGACATTTTAATCAAAGTGGAAATAGACAATCCAACAATGCATGCTTTTATTGTAGTGAGAGAGGTCATGGATACAAATTTTGTCCTAAGCTTAAAAAAGCTAACGATACTGGTTTATACCGGCCAGGATGGCAACAAAGCCAGTTTTACAAAGGCTTCACGGGGACTCCGCCTCGTGGAAATGCACTATTTTCGGCTTCTTCGTCTCTCTAAGAAGAGACTTTGACGGTTTCTACGCAGGACGATACGGATCTATTCGCTATGGCGGCTGCAATGGAGAGCGCAAAGGACCCAGGATGGATAATGGATACAGGAGCGTCAGCCCACATGTGTTGGAACAAGACCATCTTCAAAAATCTGAAAGCAACGCCGGAGAAAAATATTTATTATGCTTGTGGAATGAGTGTCCAAACTCGTGCTGTGGGTGATGTGTCCTTACTAGTTGATGTAGAAGGAAAAGCAATCGAAAGGACTCTTCACAATGTCTTATTTGTACCTGACTTTAAGAAAAATCTGTTTTCTACGTCGTTGGTAGAGAGCAAAGGCTTTGAGGTTAATTTGAAAAATGGTCGGCAAGTTGTTAGCAAAAATGGCAAGGTTGCGGTTACAGGGACTAGAGATAGTAGCAAGATGTATCGCATGGATATGGCTAATACCAAGGAGAATGATGTTTTGTACTCCGATGTTTTGCACTCAGATGAGTTGTGGCATAAAAGATTAGGCCATGTTAATTATGATAGTTTGAGGAAAATGGTCATTGCTGGGAAAATAGAGGGTGTATAAATCACTGATGGGCCGGTCAAAACTTGCGATGGTTGCGCTTTAGGCAAAATCCACAAATTGCCATTTCCTAAGAAGTCTGAGCATCGGTCAACAATACTTTTACAACAAATTCATTCGGATGTCTTTGGTCCGGCGAAGGTTCCATCTGCCGGAGGGATGAAATATATGGTCACCTTCACAGATGATTTCTCCAGGTTTACAAAAGTTTACTTCATGAAGGAGAAGAGTGAAGTGTTTGGTCACTTCAAACACTATAAAGCATGGGCTGAAAAACTTCATAATTCATCTATTTTGCAGCTCAGATGGGACAATGGTGGTGAATATACATCGAAAGAATTTGAAACATTTTTACTCGAGGAAGGCATTAGTCATCTATTCACTGTTCCATATTCACCGGAACAAAATGGGGTGTCGGAAAGATTGAATAGAACTCTCACGGAAAGCTCTAGGTCGATGCTCGCAGACAAAAATGTGGATCCGAAATTCTGGGCTGAGGCTCTAAATTGTGCAGTTTATATTAAAAATAGGATAGGATCAAGATCGGTAGAAACAACTCCTTACGAAATCTAGACAGGTAGCAAACCAGATGTTAGCCATTTCCAGGTCTTTGGTACTGAATGCTTTATATTGGATACGTCTACAAATAGATGGAAAATGGAACCAAAGAGATTACCGAGTATTCTGTTAGGATATGACGATCACTCAAAAGGTTATACAGTCTTTGTGTTTGAAAGGTAGAAAATAGTTGTAGCTAGAAACATCATTGTTAAAGATGAACTAGACTCTATAGATTTATTTCAACTGACAGAGCAGCAAAAGCAACAAAAAGGAGTATGTCATCTTAGATTGCATGCATGAAATTGTCCCGCAGATTCCACAAACTCCAATAATGACTCTGGAGTCAGACTCTCTCCAAGTTCCTCACCAAATTCGGATCCAGACGGACAAACAGCGCAATCGAGAACACACGGATCGCAACCAGCGCAATCAGCAAGACACAGATCGTAACCAGCGCAATCAGCGCAATGCGCGGCATCCGACGATCTCAGCCTCAGAATTTCCGGGGGGGAGACGATCAAGCAGCCGCCTGCAAACAAGCTCTCACTTTGCCTACTCGGCAGTCTTAGGGAGCCCTTGACCATCCAAGAGGCCTTCTCATCACCAAAGCGGAATCACTGGATTGAGGCGGCAAACGACGAAATGAAGTCGATCATGGAGGCTCAATCATGGGAGCTTGTGGACCTTCCTCCGGACCGAAAAGCGATCGAGAACAAATGGGTATTAAAGGTTAAGTTAAATCCCGATAACACCATTGAACGCTATAAGGCCAGACTTGTGGCGAAGGGATACAATCAAAAAGAAGGAATCAATTTTGAAGAAACATTTTCTCCGGTTGAAAGATTTCCAACAGTTAGGATTTTTCTGTCCTTAGCCGCTATAGAAGATATGGAAATCCATCAGATGGATGTAAAAACGGCCTTTTTGCATGGAGAACTAGAAGAGACCATTTACATCAGCAGCCTGAAAAGTATGTGGAACCAGGAAAAGAGCACTTAGTATGCAAGTTGCTAAAATCTTTGTACGGCCTAAAACAAGCCCCCAGACAGTGGAATATAAAGCTTGATGAATTCTTGACTAGTCTAGGATTTCAAAGGATAAGTTCTGATCACTCTGTTATGTTCTAAAGGGTGAAAATGGGATAGTGTATATAGCAGTATATGTAGATGATTTGCTATTAATTAGCAAATCAATGGCTGATATTAACAAAATCAAAACTGCTCTAAACTCACGGTTCAAGATGAAAGACCTCGGTGAGGCAAAATATATTTTGGGTATCCAGGTACAGAGGGACAGAAATAAGAAAATAATAAAATTGACTCAAAAAGAGGCTATTGGAAACATGTTAGATAAGTACGGAATGCGGGGGGCAAAAGGATGTTTAACTCCAATGGAGTTTTGGCAGAAGTTAGAGGGAGAAGAGACAGAACCAGGTGTCATTCTTAGCGAGTATTTAGAGTCAGGGGAGAATGATCCTATGACAATAATAACTTATAGACAGATAATGAAAAGCTTAATATATTTCATGAACTGTACCTGTCTTGACATTGCTGCAGCGGTCGGGGCACTGAGTAGGAGTCTAGAAAATCCGAGAAAATCTGATCTTGATGCAGCAAGGAGAGTCTTAAGATATTTGGCAGGAACTAAAGATCTCAAACTCACTCTAGGGGGAGGAGAAGTCAAGCTGCAAATATGGAGTGATGCAAGCTATGGCGACATGCCAAGCCGGAAATCTACCACGGGATTCGTTCTACAAATTGGGAACGGTACTTGCTGCTGGAGCAGCAAACTTCAAAAGGTGACAGCACAATCGACAATGGAGTCGGAATATATGGCAGCAAACTCGGCCCTCAAAGAACTCTTATGGGTAAAATCCATGTTACAAGAACTAGGATACATGCAAGTTGGTCCACAGGTGATCTGGTGTGATAACCAGGCTGCCATTGCTATTGCTTCTTACTCGAGTCATCACTTCAAAAGCAAGCACACGGATGTACGATTACACTTTGTAAGAGAAAAAGTGTTCTCTTCAGTGCTTAACTTATGTTATTCGCCAGATGCAAAAATGATTGCTGATATGCTCACTAAAGCCCTTCCTGCTCCTAAGCTGAAGTATTGTAGGGACGCAGTGGGATTAAGTGAATAGTTGAATTGCTGCACTGCTATTCAGCCACTCTGCGATAAATCCACCATTGTGAGGTAGTGGGACTGGGTGACTTGCTAATTGCTACATTGCTATGCTACGATGCTGCGCTAGTTTATCACCGCAGCTGCGCCGGGATACTGAGTCTAAAGCTTTAGGGGAGTGTTGTCTTTTTGGAAAGCTTTTAGCCTCAGAGCAGCTCAACTGCTTTTCAGACAAAGCTGCGCAGCGGCTATATAGACAGAGCAGCGCAGCTGCTATACAACAGAGCAGCGCAGCTGCTATACAACAAAGCAGCTGCTATATAGCAGAGCAGCTCCTATAGAGCCGAGCAGCTGCTATACAGCAGAGCAACGCAGCAGCAGAGCAGCGCAGCAGCAAATTTGCAACACAGACAGGACAAGGTAACCACGATTATATTTTATATGGTCCGTACGGACAAAGCAACGTCTGATATCCTTAATATGATTCTGTACAGGATAGAGAAACTGCGATAAAACGATTCTAGTCAACTTAGTGGGAACTCAGTGGTAACTTAGTGGGTAGCTCAGTGGTAGCTTAATGGTAGCTTAGTGGTAGTTGAATGGTAGCTCAGTGGTAGCTCAGTGGTAGCTTAGTATTAGCTTGGCAACTTGACGTACCTCTCAAGTACACTAGTATTGCCGGTACAACACTAGTATAAGACTTAGGACTCAGAGCACATGATGTATCCAGACTTCCAAGTAGTAAAACTGCAGACAGTTTTTGGGAAACTTCTGAGTATTATATCTTGAGTGTTGTCAGATCAATTGTGCTATAACTTTGGGAGTTATCAGTGTTTATGCTACTATATATTTAGATAGAGTTTTGTGAGGTTTGGATGCTTGTATAAGAATTGGTAAGCACTTAAGAACAGCTGTTTGGTAGGATTCTTGATAGCTTCTGAGAGTGTATAATGTCTACTTCTACTACTACTGCTGCTCCTCCACCTGCACCGGTGGTTGTAGAACAAGAGATTCAATGCTTGCTACGAAGATCTACTCAAAGGGTTTGTCTCGTACTACGTCTGTCTCACTATTTAAACTAACTAACTGCTAGTCAACCAAATACTATACAAATGTACATGTGGACCTTCGCGGTCAACTGAGATCTATCGAAGGTATCCTTCTAACACTATACGGTTTAATCTACATTCTGCGGCTTTGCTATACTGCCACGCTGCGTTGCTATGCTGCGCTACGCTCTTCTACTAAGTTGCTATGCTGCTATGTTGCGCTGATCTAGAATCGCAGCTGTGCTGCTCTGCAACCGCAACTATAGCAGCCTAGTTTCTAGCCACTAAGTACTCAACCTTGTAACTCTTTTACAGGTCACTTTGGCCTTTTTATGACGTAGCATTACCTGGCGCCACGTGGAGAGATAACATTTGGTCGGGGGAATTCCAAGAAACCTAGGGACGACTAAAAACAGGCCACACGTCCACGTAATAGCCATGTCGTACATTGGTCGTACAAAAGGTACATTGGCAGTAGTACTTTTTGGTACATTACAGTAATATGATTGGTCCGTACTTCAGTAGATAGGAGTTATTAGAGAGAATTAGGACTTAGTGAATTTTGGAAAAACAGTCGCCTCTCCCCTTGAGAATTTGTATAAAATAGGCATTTTTGACACCCCATAACTTATCGGTTCGTTGGTCGTTTTCAGTTATTTTTTTTGCTAAAGACTCAAAGGAGTCCACGCTGCACAAAGGTGCAGTCACACTGTTTGTTTCTCGTCTTGGGCATGTTGAAATAAAATGTATTTTCTATATTATTTAATTGTTTAATTAGAAGTAGGAAAAAGCAGAGGCAACATGCTTCTAGCGTCTCTTTCTAAGCCTCCATACTTGTCGTAGTCACTAAAGGTTGGAGAGGAAGCTAGAGCCATGGCTGCCCATGCTCCTTATAGATTCACAAGGTAGATCCTTGGTAATCTCACCAAAAGGATTGATGGACCCAGGATTTGATCCTGGTACCAACCGTCTGCCAAAGTAGCTGTTAGTCTTACTCGTAGTCTAAGACCAGTGCTGAAGTATATAGGGTACGATAACTACTTAAACATGACGAAATAGGTCGGTCTATTTTCCTTACAAGAGTTCAATAAATAAAGATTTAACTCAATATCACAACACACAAACTGAAAATGAAGCAAACTGCGAGCAAATCTAAAATAGCCAGATTTAGTCACACCCAAAACATGCAAGGAAAGCCAACCCTAATCCACTATCACGCAGTAAACCACACAAAAAAACCCAAAACGGTCCAATCACAATCGAAGGTTCAGCATCAGCCTGAGAAAGAAGGCCAAGCAGAAATCCACTTGATAGGACGCGAGAAGAAGTGAAGGGAAATCGGTTAGGCCTTGGCGTGAGCAGCGTAGGTTAATTTGTGTTGTCTTTTGGAAATCTTTCAGTCTCAGAGCAGCGCAGCAGCGCAGCAGTGCAGCAGCGCAGCAGTGCGCTGCTATTTAGACAGAGCAACGTAACTGTTAAACAAACAGTGCAGCGCAGTAGCGAAGCTGCAACACAGACAAGACAACGCAACCACGATTATATTTGATATGGTCCGTAAGGACAACGCAGCGTCTGATATTCTTAATATGATTCTGTACAGAATAGAGCAACTGCGATAGATACGATTCTAGTCAACTTAGTGGGTAAACTCAGTGGTAGCTTAGCTATAGCTCAATGGTAGCTTAGTGATAGCTCAATGGTAGCTCAAATTAGTGGTAGCTTCGTGGTTTGACGTACCACTCAAGTACAGTGGTATTGTCAGTTCAACACAAGTATAAGACTTAGGACTCAGAACATATTAGGTATCCAGACTTCCAAGTAGTAAAACTGCAAACAGTTTTTGGGAAATTTCTGGGTATTATATATTGAGTGTTGTCGGGTCAATTGTGCTGAAACTCTAGGAGTTGCCAGTTTTTATGCTACTCTATATTCTTATAGAGTTTTGTGAAGTTTGGATGCTTGTATAAGAATTGGTGAGCACTTAAGAACAGCTGTTTGGAAGGATTCTTGATAGCTTCTGAGAGTGTATCATGTCTACTTCTACTACTACTGTTGCTACTCCACCTGCACCGGTGGTCGTAGATCAACATGGTACACCGCGAATCGTAATTAGAGTAAAGAAAAAATTAGAGTAAAAAAACAAAAAATATAATATTTAAAGTAATAAACGCTAATTATTATGATATAACTTTTTAACATAATCTATATTAGGTTATGTCGGCAACAGTTATCCGTTTTGTAATTATGAACACTAAATTATGTAGACATATGAAAACTGTTAGTCCGTATATTTTGACGTCATTATGACGTTAGTACTATTTGTCTCATATATATATATACTATTTGTCTCAACTCATACTGTTGCCGTTTAACTATATACTTTTCACATGTAAATTCATGTAAATTTTCACATGGACGATAATGTTGTTGACATTCGGAGTTATGCGAACGGGTAATATCGATGCGATTTAATTTTTTTGTTTAGAGCAATTTCACATGCGAGCGTGATTCTATTAAATTATTATTTGTACTTTTTTACTTATAAAAGCACAATTTTGCACAGTCATACGATGTCCGTACTCCACACTATTTTAAACGAACCTATATTATAATTTTTTACTCGAATTAAACTTTCCCCTAAATAGTATAATGAAAAAAATCGAATCATTTACTCTATTTAACGTGATAGAGTCAAAATTTAGGGCGACCAAATTAGCGCGATATTAAGAACACGACAACGTGGCCTGATGTGACGAGATCGCACGCGCCAAAATTAAAAGTGCGATACTGGACGTTTCTGTACCGGTATAGATTAAACGACACATCGTACGTCAGGCCAATACTGAAATAATAGTAGTGTACGGATATTGAGAACACGACAACGTGGCTTGATGTGACGGGATGGCACGCGCAAAATTTTAAAGTAAGATTCTGTACGTTACTCAACCGGTATTGATATCACGACATTTTGGCGTGACGTCGATTTTGTTTGGCCTTTTAACATACCACTACAACCACGTGAAATACAACAAATACGATTGTGCCACGTGTCTCTTTTCATTTCATGAAAATGGAACATGACAAAGCTAATCAAAACTCAAATCATTCAACGGCTCACTATCTTACACAAAAACAATCGGCGATTAATTATTGTTGTCACCAAAGACGCCAATCAAAACTCAAAACATTCAACGGCTCAAGATCTTACACAAAAAAATTGACGGTCAATTATCGTTGTCACCAGAGACGAATGCGACTACAATGTTTTGCCCTTTTAGAAAAAGGGCAAAGCAAAAAGGGAAAACGGTATGGTATGAAAACGGTACATTTTTTTGTCCGTCGTGGACTGGCACGTGACGCTAACCTACGTCAACTAGCGTGTCGTGATAGGAGCCACTTGTCCGTACGGAAAGCAAACGCTTTGCGGACATGATATGTGCGAAGCCTTCCAAATCAAGTTGTACTGCCACGCAAGCGGTTGTACAGACCGATAATAACCCCGGAGGAACTTAGAACATGCGCAAAAAATAAACCTCGGGCGCCCGAAAAAAAAAATATTACATTTTTTTTGGCATTACATGTTCTCTTATCTGATTGGTCCTCTACACCGCCAATCGCTATTAGCGTAGTGTACGCTAATTCCGTCCCGCTTTTTTTTATTATTATTCTCGAATAGCATAGCTTATTCTATTTTTTTCTTTACGCCATTTAGGGTTATTTTTCAAGTACCGTACAAATCGAAAATACGTTGTCGTTTGAATAGTGTGGTGTACGGTATGAGACAGACCGTACAAAATTGTACCTTTTAAGTGAAAAAGTATAATTAATGAGTTTTAGTAACCGCGGACGCATGAGAATATGAGCTCTAAAAAGGGGATGAAATCGGGCTGTCAAATATCACGTTCGCACATATTAGTTTAACAACCACATTTCGACTGTGTGAACGTACGAATTGTGTACGATTTGTCAAATATTGTACAAGTACCTATATTAGAGTAAGCATGTTTGCGACCGACATTTATTTTTTTCAAAGACCCAAATTAGCAAACGTAATTCTTCAAAGGGAATTGCTAATCGCAGAGACTATTTTTGCTGCGCGCGGGTAGTTGTCAGAAATTGTACATTTGAAGTACAATTTTGTACAAGCTACGTACCTTTAATTTCATATCTGACGGTCAATCCGTCGAGCAACTTTGACTGGCGGAATATTGTACCGGCAGTTAAAAAAGTGTCGCGTTTGCAAACGTCGACCGTCATAAAAAAAATAAAATTTCACACGGCCGGCGCAGCTGTAACCAAACTGCGGCAGCCACATATATATAAAATGGCTGCGAGCAGGTACTTTACTGCAAAAATGAAATCAACTCGCGAACCGTTACATTGAACTTGGACACATATTAAAGGACGACGTACAACATGGTGTAAAATCGCACGAAACCAAATAAACTTCGTACAAAATAAAAATGCGTACCCGACTACCCGCGTATAAATATCGATGAAACTAAAATGACACGTCGTCACGTCCACGGTGGACGTGACAACGAGTAGTTATTTGCACACTCTTGTGGTCATCTTTGGGTTTGTCCGGAGTTTTGCGGAAAGGATCGGACGACTCTCATTTCCTTCCTATTCTTTGGAGAGTAGCTGGGAGTGTGGCATTTCGTGGGCTTCCAGCGGAGTAGCACAGTACTGAAAAAGCTACCTTGTCTCTTTAGGTTAAAGAGGATAGGTGCTCAGATCGGAGCACATTTATATAAGGGGATTTAGATCTTCTTCCTCAGTCAGCTATGGGGGGAGGAGAAGTTCAGGATAAGGATCTTCCGGGTGTCAGATCGGAAGAGCAGGAGAGGCAGAAAGCGGTGGCCCAAGAGGAAGAGTCTCAGATGCCTGAGGAAGCACCCCCCTTTGGCTCCCCTTTACACGTAGAGCGGTTTCTTAGGGGAGAGATGCCTCCGGAGGTTGCAGTCGAAACTCCTCCAACGCAGCCAAAGAGGCGACCCTCTCCTCCACCTCCACCTGTCTTTTCCCCCGAGAACTTTCTAACTCTGTCCGAGTCAGCCCGAGCTTGGGCAGCGGAGAGGGCGGAGAGGCCGCCCCTTTCTCCTAAAAGCCGTAGAAAGGGGTTGGCACACAAGGAAGCGATCCCTGGTCCCCTTCCCAAAATTGGTCGCTTTACCAGGTCCAAGGCACCGATAACAGAGATATACATAGATCCAGAGATTCTGTCTGACCCTAACCGGCCAGGTCGCAAGGAAATCTTAGCCCTTCATAATCTCCATGAATTGAAGGTTAAGAAGGAGTTGGTGCAGCGAGTGGCCAGGTCAGACCGAGCCAAGGTGGTACGCCCAGTGGGAGGTGTAGTAGAGTTACTGAGTAGTTCGTCGGAGAGCGGCTCCCCAACCTCAGCACCGGAGCAACAGGGAGGACCATCAACTTACTACCCGCAGCCCACCATATCTCAAGAAACTGCTACCAGTAGACCTTCTAGGGGCAGAGCAACTTCTCGGGGCCGCACCAGGGAAGGGAGTAGCAAGCAGATGTTACGTGAGCCTAAGAGAGATTTCCGGTTCAACCATCAAAACAGCAAAGGTCGATTTGCTCCCCTAGTCAAAGAAAAGCCGTTCTTTCCTTCTGCCTCAATTTCCCCGTGTTCTATGTCTCCTTCCGCACCAGTTGTCCGACCATCCAAAGGACTATGGCGTTCAAGGCCTACGGACCTCGAGGTACCCGGTTTGGGGATTGCGGATCACTCGGGGGTGGTAAGCAGCACGCAAAAACTAGTGGAGATCCTCCGATCCCAAAGTCAGGCTACGGCGGGGGCTGGATCCGTCACCATAGATTGGAAGGCCCTAGAAGAATAACGGAAGAGGGCTGTAGAACAAGAACTGTTCCTAATTAGGAAGGCAAGACGGAAATCAATTGGAATCCTTAGTGGACCGGGATCTCTTCCTAGAGAGACAGGGCCCTCTGCTCTGAGACAACCTACGGAGCAGATTGCCCCTACTGGGACTCCATATCCCAAGACGTCTTCGAAACATAGGCCGGAGTCCCCTCTTCAGCGAGAAGGGGGGGGAACAGGAGGATCTAACAAAATGGGGTTTGGTGCAGATTTGCCGAGTAATCCGGTAGCCGTGGCTACAGATCTCCCTACCATTGTCTCGGTCAAGGGATCTTCTACCGTGGAGGTCGTGGTGCAGCTACAACCAGACCGAAGACTACACATTTCCCGCGGACTTACAACTCCTCCTCCATCGCCACCTCAGGCATCCTCTCCTTCACCTTCTGTTTCTCCAGCCGCTGCTGTCCGTGGGTCACCGGGACCACAAGTCTTACCCTATAAGTACGACGTTCCTGCCTACTCTCCTCCTCACCGACATTCTCCCAGTTCGAGCAAAGGGACTCCTCCACCAGAAACCTCCAAAAGGCGTACACGGAGACAGACACCTTTCCCTCGTAGTTGTTTGTCATCTCCATCCCCTTCTCCACCAATCCCTCAAGGACCACCGGTGACTAAACCTATTCTCCAAATTCCCTCGGTGGTAACACTTCACTGGGAGGAACGCGCCTCTCCTGGGTATAGAGGAGCTGGACTTCAGGCTGCTTTTCCCAAGGTGATAAGCTCCTCGTTTCCTAACGGCCAACTCCAAGGAGATACTAGTCATCTCACTATCCCACCAGTAACCGGAACTTCCTCGGTGGGGGGGAGTGCCATCTCTCGTCAGACCGCTCCCTCTACTGGAGAAGAAGGTGAGCCCGAGCCAGACGACGCCGATCCAGGGGTAATTTCACCAGTTCAGTTTGTTAGCCCAACCGGACCATCCTCTTCACAGTTCACCAACCTTGCAGAGGAGGAAAAAAAAATGGGGGACGTAAGGATCTTTACAGAAGATAGCTTGGGAATGGCTTTCTCTGATTTCGAACTGTTGTGAAAGTCGTTCACCCAATCTGAAATCAACAAATACAGGGGAGGGGCCATTCTAGCAGATTTTGAAGCAACCCTGTTTCGGATGATGGTAAATTATCTAGCCAGAGGAGCTTTGGCCGATTACAAGGAGCATCAACCTTTGTTGATGTCCCCCAGTATCAAAATATCGGATCTGGCTCTGAACATCGATGCTCTTCAGGCAGCAGCCAACCTGGCTGCTGCAGCCGCAGCTCCTCTCACCCCCACTTTCACCATGGATATGAAACTTCAGTCCCAAGGCAGGGCCTATGTCAACCACCTTCACGCTGTACAGGCAGCGGAAGCGGCCACCCGGATGGTTGCCAATCCTAATCCCTGTACCACTCTTCTGGACGCTTGGAGACTCCTTTACATAGAAAGGAACGAAACTGCCATCAAGGAGTTCACAGACTTCCGCTGTTTGAAGAATGAAACTCCCCAAACGCTGTTCAACCGCCTCTCCAACCTCTGCCAGGAACCAAACTGTCCACCATCGATACATCGGCTATGGCCACCAAATATTATGTCGCTGTTCGAAATTCCTTCGGGCCACAAGACAGGCAGCTTTGGACAATTGGAGTGTTAGTCAAGCTATACACGATCGGAATCCCACAGCTGAAGAAATTTCATTGGCTGCTATGAAATTGTATAATCATTTTGTTAATAGCGAGGCACGAGAAAAGGCCGTTAGCGGGAAATCCAGAGCCAATTTTGCACGTTTCGCCATGGAAACATCGCTCAGCCACGATGAACAGACAGAACTGCAATCTTTGCGGAAACTTAAGGGGAAACACGAAGCGGATGCCAAACCAGAAGCGGCAATGGGGGGAGATGAAAGAGTTTTTTCTTTACGACTGCCTGAACTGTAACCAGCCCGGTCACGGATGGAAAAGGTGCCCCCAAAAGCTCAAACCAAAACTCGCCATCAAGCAGAAGGAGTTTGAGAGGGAGCGTGCGGAAAGAACAAGGAAACAGGAAGAACGGAAGCAAGGAAGCGGAGGAGGAGACAGAACCCCGGTCACTAAAGAAACCTATAAACCTACTCCACGCTCTTAACCCGCCAAAATGTCTCAATCCTAGTTCAGACAAATCCGACTTCAGAAATTCGATGACGCTAAAATCTCTAATGAGCTAAGGGGGAAATATACTATTAAGGGTCAAAATGTGAAGCTTCTGGGTTCATGGGCCATAAAGAAGGGCAATGCTTTCGGAAAAATGGGGTTCCAAAGGAGATGATGCACTATGCATTGTTTACAGGCGAAGGGGAAACTGCCGTTAATCCTCTACCACTATAACTTTTGTATCCCTGGCCGACATCCCATCCTACTAGGGGCTGCGTCGGCTCAGGCGGTTGTTCTTCCGGAGAAAGACAACTGGGGGTACTGTAGAGAAAATGATTGCCGACCGGGCTAAGGTATTTCAGCGGGAAATACCTCTGGCCATTGGCAATTTACAGGCTGCTCAGCAGAAAGATCAACTTTGGTATTCCCAACGACGGAGCGACAATTATGTCCCCGGCAACGTCGATTTGTGCCCGGGGATTTTGTGTATCGCATGCAACAGAAGAAAGATACTTTGGACATTTTGGCCGGACGTGTGATTCTGAAAGTTGTGGAGGTCTCAAACAAAGGGGTTCTTACCTTGAAAGGGAAGGATGGCCGCAAAGTTAAAGAAAATCATATCAATGTGGCCCCTTGCCATCTGCGAGGGTTAGAAGATGAACCCACTTTCCACCTCACTTATTTTGCAGACCCTCCAGCCTGTTCCTTTGCGTGCCATGTGTCCTCTGTACCCAACCTCCTGTTGGTGTGTGAACGCCGTCACCAACCTCCTGTTGGTGTGTGAACGCCGTCACCAGGGGTGGCATGACTGCTGCCTACCTCTGAATTGGGAGCCCCGCTCTCAATCGCAAATCCGTGGTTCTGTGGGGACTGCCAGTTTGGCAGCTAATCTGTCTAATCCTCTTAGTCACGTGGGACTAAGTGGGGGGGGGGGGAATATGGGGGGGTACAAGGTACTTTTTCTTTTCCACTCCATTCCTCCTTACTATCTATGCATATCCCTGGAGGGGGGTAATGGACAGAGATGGGCATTGTCACGGATCCAGGGAAGCATCAGCATTTGGGGTGGATTGCAGGTTCCTCATGCACACCTTCTTTGACATCTTACCTGAACCTCCTGGTTCCCAGGCACGCTCGATAGCTCTCAAGCTCGTGTGCATCATTTGGCACATTTGCACTTCAGGTGTTCCTGGGCCTCATTTCCAATTTGTACGGACCCTAGCGTACGGAGAAGGAAGGGGACAACTAGCCGGATCACATCGTTATATTTTCAATCTGGAGCCCTACGCAATTTTGTTCACCTTAACCAGAGGCCGAACGGCGGAGTTAGTCCGCTGCTAGGTGTCTGCTCCATTATATTGTGTGTTCTATGTAGCTCTAGTAGAGGGATACATTAGAGAACAACACATAACCTTTAGGATTATCTCGTAGATCTTGCTGTTAGCTGTCAGTAGGATGTAAGTTCAGGCCCTACAGATGGGTAAAGCATTTATGAGGTTCGGTCAAAGTTGGGCGGTTTCACGTCAAGTTAGAACTTTGTTGCCCTTTTGTGTATTATAGGAGGACCTTCGGCCGCTAATCCAGCCAAAACCAGTCGTCTATATTTTAGCCCTGAGTGTAGTACAGACTGTCTTATCTTGTGTCAGTGCGATAACGATTGCTGGCCGCTGATTGGCTTGCCACATTGCTTTGACTTTGGCACTTGCAGTAGGACAAACTCTGATTGTATAAGGCTCTTGGGGCCGAAGGAGACAGGTTGCTTTTTCAGTACTGTCTCAGAAAACCCCCAGAGAATTAAATCAATCTTTCTCTTGGAGAACAGTTGCATTGTGTCGTCTCTATTGCCATCTTTGTTTTGGATTGTCTTTTGTGGAGACCGTAGCACGGGTGGGTAGTTAGCACTATCTCCTCTTTGGGCGGTTTGGACTTTCGCTGTTGAAACTAAGAAGAGTCTTGTCGGATCCTTGCGGTGGAACCGGGAGGGTTGAGGGAGACTCATACCTGACTTCGGGGCCTTTGGGAGAGGTTTTCTTCTGCTAAGTTTGGTCATCGTTGCACTCCGAGGTATGTGAATTCGCTTCACCATTATCATTCATTTCTATCTTTAATTCCATTCTCTTTGGCAAGGTGATATTGTTTAATTTGAAAAGTCGATATTTGTTATTTCTATATTTCTGCGTGGGAGTTATTTGCACACTTTTGTGGTTATCTTTGGGTTTGTGCGGAGTTTTGCGGAAAGGATCGGACGACTCTCATTTCCTTCCTATTCTTTGGAGACTAGCTGGGAGTGTGGCATTTCGTGGGCTTCCAACGGAGAAGTGGGGAATCTGGGGGGGTACAGGGTACTTTTTCTTTTCCACTCTATTCCTCCTTACTATCTATGCATATCCCTGGGGGGGGGTAATGGACAGAAATGGGCATTGTCAGGGATCCAGGGAAGCATCAGCATTTGGGGTGGATTGCAGGTTTCTCATGCACACCTCCTTGGACATCTTACCTGAACCTCCCGGTTCCCAGGCACGCTCGACAACGCACGCGCCGTTTTCTCACGCACGCGCTGTATTTCTCACGCACGCACGGTATTCTGCACGCACACCCGGTATTTTGTATGCACGTGCAATTTAAGGCATGCGCGCTCGGTTTTATGCATGCACGCGCGGTTTTATGCATGCACGCACGATTTTGGCACGCGTGCATAATTTTTCTTCACACGTGCAATTTAAATCCGATTCATATTTTCAGTTTTTCGTTGAAAGGTACTAATTTCGTGCGATATGTTATATTTCGTGCGTAGGTACACAATTTTCAAAGTTAGATGCGAAACATCGTTTGGGTGACGTGACGCGATTTCGAGTATTTTGTGCTAGACCTTTTATTTCGTGCCGTATTTATCGTTTCGTGCGTAAGCACACGATTTCGAGAGTATTGACGCGAAGTATTGTTTGGTGGCGTATCGCGATTTTCGAGCAACGCTTTGATATATCATATTTTATTTAAGTCGCGAACCCATGTAGGTTCGCGCGCACATGTAGTTAGGGAGGGTTTTTTCCCTCGAACGGTGGATTTTGTCAGGCGTACGGCAAACGATGTTGGACGCCTATTGGCCAACATCTTAAGTAGTTTCATGCATGTAAAGTAGACTAGACGTAGGCTAATTTTGCTTAGGCCTAGCGTAGCTCTTACTTAGCCTAATTCTCAAACTTAGAGAATTTAGCTTTTGGACAAGAATTTTCTCTTGGTAGCGGAGCTTTTCTCTTGCTCTCTCTCTCACCGATTGCCCACGTGTCTTTCTTCTCCTTGCTTGCTAGCTGTAGAGGCTAGATAGGTTAAGAACATTTCCCCTTTTATTTCTGCCCACGTTTTTAATCCACACGGCCTAAGGCCACGTCCGGAAGGTTCCCCTCCAAACTTGATCTTTTGGTGGAAGTGTGGAATTAGAGATCCTGGGGGAGCACATATGTACCTTGCTGTGCCTTCCTCGGGCAGCTAGACGGTTTGGTTGTGTGTTTGTGTCTTGTTTGTATTTCGGTTGGCTTGGAAGGAGTGTATTTTTTATCAAAATTGGATTTTCCCTTGTTCCGGTTGGAATATTTCTTGCTTTGCTGTCGTAACGAGATATTTTTTGTAGGGAATGTGATAAAGACCAGAGAGCCTAGTGGCTACCTCTTGGCTTAGCATTCTTGTCCAAAAGCTCCACTTTTCAAAATCACATTTTCTAAAAGTCTATTTTTTTAATATTAAACTATTAAAAATATAAATTTTATTTCATTAAAAAAATATTACCTTTCATATCCGGTTTTTATTCTTGTTTTTGTCTTTCTATTTTCCTGCCTATTTACCTTTCATTTTCAGTTGTACTTCTCAGTTTTGTGTGATAAAATAAATCTGGAGGAAGAAAAATATAAAAATTAAATTATTTTCAATAGAAAATCTATTTTTTTCATTTCTAGATTTTCTCCCACCTATTTTTCAGTTGGTTTTTTCCTTTTGACTTTGCTTTATTTTTCTACAAGCTTCATTCTACTGTTTCTCCATTATTGCTTTTGCTTTCAGTTTTGCCTTTGAAGAAAATATTATAAAAATAAATAT
Source organism: Zygnema cylindricum (assembly GCA_037447655.1). Classification (NCBI taxonomy): domain Eukaryota; kingdom Viridiplantae; phylum Streptophyta; class Zygnematophyceae; order Zygnematales; family Zygnemataceae; genus Zygnema; species Zygnema cylindricum. The sequence goes on along the minus strand of JBBHKE010002684.1, from coordinate 232,753 downwards.
ATTTATAAATTTTATTTTATAAATAAAGGAAAAAAAAAACATTTTGTTTTGTTCTTTTTCTTTCTTTCTTGCAATCTTTTCTTTCTATCTTGTTGCCACTCTATTTCTAGTCTGCAGATTTAAGGCTGATTTTGTGTCAGAATTTTAGGGTTTATCTGCGGAATTAGGGTTTGGCCGCAGATTTAGGGTTTGGGCCGCAGATTTAGGGTTTGGGCGGATTTAGGGTTTATTTTTTGGAATTCTTAACCCTAGGTCAGCATATTACCATCCCTTGGTCGCAGATTTTTGATTTTTGCAGCGTGGTATTAGGGTTTGGGAAACATTTTTGCCCAATTTTACCGTATTTTGTGTTTTATTTTGAATTTTTCTCAATATTCCTCATATTTCTTTCTTTTAGTGCAACTTAATTTGTTAACAAGTGGATGTTTATTTTGTTTGGGATTTGATATTTTCTTTCTTTTTCTCTTGTCAAATTTAATCATTCAGAAAACTTAACAAAATAAAAATATATATTCTATATATCAAGATTGCACGATTTATCACCTATAATTATCACCGCTTTAAAGTTGGGCATAGCGTGGCATAGCGCCGATACTCTTACCCTAGCAAGATAATAATTGATTTGGTGTTTAGCGGTGGTTCTTGACACGTTTATTCCGAATCGGAGCGGGTTCAATTCCAAGGAGCTCTGCAAAATCCGACTTGCCTCGACCAAGTCCGGTTCACTATTAGTACTCACCAGAGTATTAAAGGTGTTTGTAAGTATCACGATGCCTTGCGGGTGTTGGAGCGTTAATTTGTAATTTGGACACTCGTGTAGGGGCTCGGTGTGGATTGGTTCTATTTCGAACCTTTCTTTTTGAGCATTTACATTTTCCTTGTTTTCCTTGTATGCAATCTGGCCGTGAGTGGCCTTTAATTTCCCCGTGACTATCTGGATTCGATTTATTTTCATAGATCTTGCCGTGGGTGGCACTGTTTAGACAATTTTATGTCTGTGCCGCTGTATATCTGCAACGAAAGGTGCCTCGATAGTTTTGTGTTTGTTTTTATAGATCTGGCCCTTCGGCCTTGCCCCATTGTTTGCAGGGTAGAGGTTTTGGTATTGGACCTTCTTGCTAGATCTGACCACTGGGTCTTGATAGAGACTTCGCGTATTGACTTGTCTTGTGTGCATTGGCCTTCCATTTTACACACCTCGATTAGGCCGTTCCGTGCTCTCATAGTCGTTATCTAGGGTTTTCTCTTCCTTTATGCCCACGGATTGGGATAACTTACGTTATCAATCCAGATCTACTCGCAGCGGGACAGTTTTCCGTCGACTGCAGTTAGATCTTTCTACTTTCTCCGAGTCTACGGACGCCCCATTTTCGGTTGCGGTCCCTGATTCTCCATCAGTTTGGTTGGTATTGATGACAGTCTCCTCATTGTCATCGGTTTTCTAAAGGTCATACCAGGATAGAACCAATGAAAACTTTTGGAAGGAAATATTTTCCTATCCTCTCACATTTCTGAAATTCTATGGGCTCCATTGCCCACAAATTTGCAGATCGAAAAGAAGCTAATCTAGATAGTGGTAATTCCAAGTTTATATTAACCCAAATGAATGATCCATTGACAATCAAACCCCAATACATCTTCACCTCTGTGAAGAGAAGACCTTCTGTGTGTTCCACCACAGAATGCAAATCTTGAATATGTGTTTTGGACAATATTTCCGACTTTGACTTTCCCACTGAATAAGTGCCTCCCTGCACGCAAAGACTTTGACCGACTATTCTTGTGTAGCTTAGACTCCCTTGAGTCCGCATCGAAAAAAATCACTGAATTTGCTCACCGGAGCATTAAGTTATGGCTGACCAAAGTTGGTCCATAAATACAAGTGGATTCTGAGAGAGAGGCTGAAAAACCAAAAAATAAACTAAGTCCTAAACTACCTCACTAATCCTACTACAAGTGTACCTATCCAATCAAAAGATTGTAAGGTACAAGAAGGTACAGGTACCGCTGTACTTCTTGAACGACCATGTAACGGCATGGCCGCTCCGCTGACGCGTGTCAGTTCTTTAGCCGAAGTTGCTCCCTTCTCGATACCCGCTGTCCAATCACCCCTCGCCACGTGTCATCCGCCGACATACGCTCAGCAAACCACCAAAAGACCACTCCTAAATTCCGGCTCCTCCGCGAGCCGTCGATCGCGAAGTCGACATTTGATTACATCCGTTGAAATCCAATGTTGTTTTGTTTCGTAATCCGTATATATTCAGTATGTAGACTGGTAACACGGATAAATATGTTTCAAACGTAATACGTGTATCGTTACATTAAGACCTACGGGATAATGCTCACGGCTACGCTGTACGTCTATATTCCGAAGGAACTAGGTTCAAATCCTAGTGGGGCACACAAACCAAATGCTTAATTACTAATTCTCTTTCTCTCTCCTTGTGTGATTTATGTTTAAATTAAAGTTAAACCCTATATAGTCATTTGCCCATTTATATAAATAGGATAGTAGCAGATCATAAACCCATGTTTAAATCCGGTATGGGCCATCTTCATTTTGGCACACTATCCTCTGAACCCTCCAGCCTGTCTCCCTAACTATCTGGGGGTAGACATGGGGTTTCTTCTATCTCTCAGTGACTACGACAAGTATATAGAGAAAGAAGTATTTCCAAGCACCACGTACAATCTTTAAAACCTTTTAATACTATCTTTTTAACACATAGGAAAATATTGACCTAGAAAATACTTCAATTTCAACACTCACCTTATTTTCTAGTCTATTTTTCTTTCACCTCCCACCAAAGACAATTTTTTTTTTTTCTTTTCCCTCTTTCTTTTCTCCTCATAAAAATTTCAAGAGAATACCCTTGTATTTAAAAAGATTTATTAGATGTGCAGAAATAAACATAGCATCTTGTTGATCACACATATTAATTTGCTTGTCAAAAATCCGAGCCTTTTGGAGCAAGGATTTTAACCACCCCTACCCTTTTTCATCCGAGCAAAATTTAATTTTCCGCTTGTAATTCCAACAGCCTGCCCCATCCCCAATTTGAATCACATACCCAGATGTTAACTCTTTTACAGGCACATCTTCATAAGTGGCCTCACTCCCATTAGTGATGTCAAATCCATTACCCTCCCAAATTTTCCCAAAAACGAGTGTTCTCACCAAGTCCCTCATAAGATCTACGTCATCTGTACTCATATTTTTATCCATGAAACTCACCCCATTTTCTGAACTTTCCTCACTCTCTCCCCTGCAATTCTTTCCACTATCACTTTCTAATTTTATTCCAAATAAATATTTCTCCTCCCCTTAACCTTTCATTAAATATTCATCTTCTCCCTTATCTTTTAAAACCCCCTCTAATTTTACTTCTCCCCTTTCCTGAGAATCTGTTGAAGTCTCCCTTTCCAACCAGTTTTCATTTTCCGAAATATCTATGAAATTATCCTCATTAATTTTCTTTTTCCTTTTTTCACTTATAGATCCTAGATCTGACTTTCTCATTTCTAACTCATACACTCAACACTCCTTGAAATCCTCAAGTACCTCCTCTCTCTTTACTTCCCTTATACCTCCAAAAGCACACTGTTGCCTTCGTGGAATTTTTGTGTGCTTTTCACTCTTCTCCATACTACCAATGTGGAGAAGCTCCAAAATATCTTTATCCTCTTTCTCCTCTTCCCCTTTTTCCTCCTCATCCACAATCCAACTTCTCATTTCTTCTAAACAAGGACATTCCTCAATATAGTGACCCGTGTTTCTACAAAAGAAGCAAACCCCTTTTTTCAAAGCTCCATTTCCTTTTCCTCTCCCTCTCTTTCCACCAAAGTTCCGATAGGGTTTAACTTTGTCTTTCTTTCTCTCATCACGCTTCTACCAATCACCATCACTCCTCTCATCACGCTTCCGCCAATCACCACCGTTCCTCTCATCACGCTTCCCCCAATCACCACCAGCTGTAAATGAATTCACCCTGTCACTTTCCCTACGAAGCTCCAAAGTGCTTTCCCTCACAAGAATTATCCCCATGGTAAAGCTCCAAGTCTACGAGGAACCGTCAATTGCCTGCATACGACAAATGATGTTTTCGTACTCATCTGGGAGTTTCATGAGTTGTGTATTAATATTTCTCTCCTCAGATTCTACATATCCCGCACTAGCAAGATCAACATATAACGTAGCAATATTATTCCAAAACTCTATCATGTTACCGCCTTTATAAACATAGGCCTCTATTTCCTTTTTTATTAACTGCTGCCTCTAAATAGTCTCACTCTTATAAATCTGAATTAGTTCTTCCCACATCTCTGAAGACTTGGTTAGACTTAAAAGAGTGATAGCTATGGACTTAGACACATATCTAAGTATGAGATGTTTTGCTATAGTGTTTTTGTATTCCCATATTTTTCTGTCATTTTCTTCAGTTTTAATCCCTACAAGTGGTAGCATAGCTGAGAGCCTAGCTCCCCTCACCATAGGTGTCCCTTTTTCCTTCTCCCCTATTTCCCCATCCACGGAAAGGTTTTTCTCTTCACCTTCCGTTGCATCTAAACTCCGGTTGATATTCTAGGCAGCCACAGATGATTCTCCATAGTAAGCTCCTCCAAAGCCATGTGGCGGACATCTCACTTGTCCTGAAACAATTCCCCATAAGTGCTTTTCGAAAAGCAATCCCTCCATTGTGAATTCCCTATAAGTGAAGTCTCTCCCATCAAACATAGGCACCCTAGATGGTGGGCCCATAACCTGAAATTCTATGGGCTCCATTGCCACACAGAATTCGCAGATCGAAAAGAAGCTTATCTAGAAAGTACCGACTCCAAGTTGATATAAACCCAAATGAATAATCCCTTGACAATCAAAAACCCCAATACACCTTCACCCCTCTGAAGAGAAGACCTTTTGTGTGCTCAGTTCCACCACAGAATGCAAAGCTTGAATATGTGATTTGGACAATATTCCCGACTTTGACTTTCCCACTGAAGAAGTGCCTCCCTGGCACGCAAAGACTCTGACCGACTATCCCTATGTAGCTTGGACTTTGTTGAGTCCGCATCAAAAAGAATCACAGAATTTTCTCACCCGAGCATTAAGTTATGGCTGACCAAAGTTGGTCCATAAATATAAGTGCACTCTGAGAGAGAGGCTGAAAAACCAAAAAATAAACTAAGTCCTAAACTACCTCACTAAGCCTACTACAAGTGTACCTATCCAATCAAAAGACAGTAAGGCAGAAGAAGGTACAAGTACTGCTGTACTTCTTGTTCGACCATATTACAGTATGGCCGCTCTGCTAACGCATGTCAATTCTTGAGCCGAAGTTGTTCCCTCCTCGATACCCGCTGTCCAATCACCCCTCCCCAGGTGTCATCCGCTGACATATTCTCAGCAAACTGCCAAAAGACCACTCCTAAATTCCGGCTCCTCCGCGAGCCGTCGATCGCGAAGTCGACATTTGATTACATCCGTTTAAATCCAATATTGTTTTGTTTCGTATTCCGTATATATTGAGTATGTAGATTGGTACCACGGATAAATACGTTTCAAACGTAATACGTGTATCGTTACATTGAGACCTACGGGATAAGGCTCACGGCTACGCCGTAGGTCTATATTCTGAAGGAACTAGGTTCAAATCCTTGTGTGGCACACATACCAAATGCTTAATTACTAATTCTCTTTCTCTCTCCTTGTGTGATTTATGTTTATATTAAAGTTAAACCCTATATAGTCAACTGCCCATTTATATAAATAGGATAGTACTATATTAGCAGATCATAGACCCATGTTCAAATCCGGTATGGGCCATCTTCATTTTGGCAGACTATCCTCTCAACCCTCCAGCCTGTCTCCCTAACTATCTGTGTGTAGACATTGGGTTTCTTCTATCTCTCAGTGACAACGACAAGTATATAGAGAAAGAAGTATTTCCAAGCACCAAGTATAAACTTTAAAACCTTTTAATACTATCTTTTAAACACATAGGAAAATACAAACCTAGAAAATACTTAAATTTCAACAATTTCCATTTCCGGTTAATCACAATTTGGAACCACTAGTGCATTCTTCCTTTGACGACATGGCTTCCTCTTCAGAAGGGGGCATGGGGAAAATGCAATTTTTCTTTTCAGGGATGAAAGATACCTTGTCTTTATCCCATTTTCGTATGCTCTATAATACCGAAATGCGTGATTTGGCAATTCGCTATCAAGATTGATTTGATCTTTGTGTGGCATTTTCTCTTCTTGGCCGGTACCTCACAGGTTCGACCCTTACATAATATTCCCGCAAGTATGATGCAATACTCGGGATGACAAAATTTCCCCTTCTTTTGTTGGTACACCCGAGGTCATAGGTCAGGCGGATATTCCATACGAGGCCCTTTTTCCCGAGGTCTTAGATGCCCAAGGTGTTGTCCTAATTCCCTTAGTCCCAAAAATTCCTTGCCAATACGCTGTGGCGCTCGTACTGTTGTCCCAGCACAACCAGGGATGATAATTCTGTTGCGGGATCCACTATCTGTTATGTTCGATTTCTTAAAAGCCGAGTATCGGATGCAAAACCTTGATCAGGTCAAAGAATTGATGAATTTCACGCGTAAACATGGAGAAACCACACCTTCTTTACGTGCTCGCATGGAGACTTTGCGAGAAGCTTTACCGGACCTAATGTTCGATGCGGAAGCTGTTCAAAAATTTGTTGGACAGTTTCCAGATCAATCGAAACGTTTTATACAAAGTCATCTCACTCAGACTTACGGTCTGAAATTTACATTTGATCATGCCGCTCAATATGCGGTAGAATATGAGATGCAATCATGTTGGTGGGAAGCTCATAATTGTTCGGAAGTCGCTTCCCCACTTTCTCCACCTAGGAACCCGTGGCCTTCTAACAGGCCTCCAAAGACGCTGGCCAAAAATGATAGAATTTTACAATGTCTAATGTTCAAAGCCCTAGCTAATCTGAATGTCCAATGTCAAACGTCTTATATCCATTGTCCACAATCCAATGTCCAATGTGAAACTTCCAATGTGCAATGTTCAATGTCCAATGTCAAACGTCAATGTCCAATTTCTATTGACCAATGTTCATTGTTCACAGTCTAATGTCAAACGTTTAATCTCCAATGTAGAACGTCATTTGGCCAATGTCCAATGTCCAATATCCAAAGTCAAACGTCCAATGTGCAATGTGCAATGTTCAATTTCCAATGTCCAATTTCCACTATCTAATTTATAACGTTGGATTTTCGGTGTCCACAGTGATATGTTCGATGTCCAATGTCCAATATCCAATATCTACTGTATAATCTCCATTGTCAGACGTCATATGTTCAATGTCGAATGTCTAACGAAGAATCAATTGTCTACACGCCATCGTTGGTTGGTCGAATCCTCCAAGATTCAACTGTCCAACAACGAGCAGCTACTTTAGATAAGGGCTCTCCCGATCACAATCGGGACGGTAAATTATAGAATTCGTGTATTCCACTTTCTTTCGAGAAAGTATCTCTCTCTCCTCAACGAGACACAGCTTCTTCCATTGTGGCTGAAGCTCTCACCATTTTGGATAGTACCATACATGATGCTCACCGAGTCAAAGAACGACTAAACATCATTTTTGCCATGATTTATGAAGTCCCGAGGGCCTCTCCCTTTCCTAATGAGGTTCCCAAAGCCTCTCCCCTCGTTGATGAGTTCGCTACAGCCGCCGCTTTGAGGATGATTTTTTTCTTTCACCTATTCAGCCTGTTACTGCGGATGAGCGCCGTGACCTTGATCCTCACATCAGTTTCCTGGACAATTCTCAAAAGTCCTTCTCCGTCAATGGTGTTGCTCCTTCTCTCCCTCTCATGGACACCGGAGCCAAACCCGTGATCCTTGGATCCAGATTTGCGCTCAAGCTTGGTCTGATAGCAGACAAGCTCCAAGCCACGTCTACGCGGCTTCTCACTTCAACCGGTACCACGGAGCCGGTGCTTAGAATTACGAAGGACCCCCTTGTCTTTCAGTTTCACAACGGAACCGATAGTGAGTCTGTGGAGGTTTCTGTCCGAGCATTGGTCACCAAATACAACGACTACGAATGCTTAATAGGACAAGATGTTATCTTCCGAATCGGTGGGGGAGTAGATATGCATGATCAAACCTTCTCCTACCGCCCCTCTAATTTTCCGAGACGCAAAATATGCCTCCCTCTTGTCTTTGCTCGCAAGCCGTTGCCCACCATGGCACATTTGACTTCCGCTCTCCCTGCATTTTCCACTATCGACTGTAGGGAAGAAAATTGCGACTCTCTTTTTCCAGAAAAGATCCTTCCAACCACCCCACCTTTGCGAGATGGTTTCAGTGAGCCCGGTTTTCTCATCAACTCGCGTCATCTCTTGGATACCATCCACACCAAAGTCTCTCCACACATTCTCCATGGGGTGGACAGCGATACTAACGAGATGTTGAGTTTGCAAAGGGTGTATACATATACAGGTGGTGATCAAGGGTTTCACATCAAGTGCCTCTCTTATCCATTATCTTTCAACCCTGTTGACCATTGCTCCCGCTATATCTGTTCTGAACTCTCAGTTGTGTTAACCTGCTCTTCTACAGGCTAAGGAGCTGGGGGTGGGGATTATTAAGTCCACTCACTATAGGGGAGTACTCTTCCCCTTCTCTCTTTACATTTCACTCTAGGGGAGTATTCTTCCCCTTTCTCTCTTTGGGTCATTTCCCCCTTTATTCTTTCTCATGGTGTATACGTTTTTCTCTTTCTCATTCATTTTTCGTTTGTATATATGGTTGTCCACATGACTTTGCTGGTTCTGATGCATGTTCGCTCTTTCTAGTCTCTCATGCACGACAACTGTCATGCCGCATTGCGCCAGCTTCTCACGCGCACGTTATAATGCAGGCGCGTTCTGGTCTCTCATGCACGACAGCTGTCATGCCGCATTGCGCCAGCTTCTCGCGCGCACGTTAAAATGCAAGCACGCGCGGTATTTCGCACGCACGCGCCGTTTTCTCACGCACGCGCAGTATTTCTCATAAACGCGCAGTATTCTGCACGCACGCGCGGTATTTTGTATGCACGCGCAGTTTAAGGCATGCGGGCTCGGATTTATACATGCACGTGCGGTTTTATGCATGCACGCACGATTTTGGCACGTGCGCATAATTTTTGTTCGCACGTACAATTTAAATCCGATTCATATTTTCAGTTTTTCGTTGAAAGGTACTTATTTCGTGCGATATGTTTTATTTCGTGAGTAGGTACACGATTTTCAAAGTTGGATGGGAAACATCGTTTGGGCGACGTGACGCGATTTCGAGAATTTCGTGCTAGACCTTTTATTTCGTGCGGTATTTATCGTTTCGTGCGTATGCACACGATTTCGGGAGTATCGACGCGAAGTATCGTTTGGAGGCGTATCGCGATTTTCGAGCAACGCTTCGATATATCATATTTTATTTAAGTCGGGAGCCCATGTAGGTTCGTGCGCACATGTAGTTAGGGATGGTTTTTACCCTTGGACGGTGGATTTTGTCAGGCGTACGGTAGAAGATGTTGGCCGCCTATTGGCCAACATCTTAAGTAGTAACATGCATGTAAAGTAGACTAGACATAAGCTAATTTTTCTTAGGCCTAGCGTAGCTCTTACTTAGCCTAATTCTCAGACTTAGAGAATTTAGCTTTTGGACAAGAATTTTCTCTTGGCAACGGAGCTTTTCTCTTGCTCTCTCTCTCACTGATTGCCCACGTGTCTTTCTTCTCCTTTTGTGCTAGCTGTAACAGCTAGATAGGTTAAGAACATTTCCCCTTTTATTTTTCCCCACGTTTTATCCACACGACCTAAGGCCACGCCCGGAAGGTTTCCCTCCAAACTTGGTTTTTTGGTGGAAGTGTGGAATTAGAGATCATGGGGGAGCACATTTGTACCTTATTGTGACTTCCTCGGACAGCATGACGGTTTGGTTGTGTGTTTGTGTCTTGTTTGTATTTCGGTTGCTTTGGAAGGAGTGTATTTTTGATCAGAATTTGATTTTCCCTTGTTCCGGTTGGAATATTTATTGCTTTGCTGTCGTAACGAGATAACTCTTGTAGGGAATGTGATAAAGACCAGAGAGCTTAGTGGCTACCTAGGGGAGTATTCTTCCCCTTCTCTCTATCCACTTCACTCTAGGGGAGTATTCTTCCCCTTTCTCTCTTTGGGTCATTTCCCCCTTTATTCTTTCTCATAGTGTAAGTCGACATTTGATTACATCCGTTGAAATCCAATGTCGTTTTGTTTTCGTAATCCGTATATATTGAGTATGTAGATTGGTACCACGGATAAATACGTTTCAAACGTAATACGTGTATCGTTACATTGAGACCTACGGGATAAGGCTCACGGCTCTGCCGTACGTCTATATTCCGAAGGAACTAGGTTCAAATCCTAGTGGGGCACACAAACCAAATGCTTAATTACTAATTCTCTTTCTCTCTCCTTGTGTGATTTATGTTTATATTCAAGTTAAACCCTATATAAAAGGATACACAAATTTTCTATCATAATTTTCCAAAACTTCAAAGATGAACCACGAACCTTTATGAAGAAAGAGATATATGGACAGCATCAGTGACTCTCTATCTTCTTTGGGGTACAGATGGGTGTTTATCAATTCCTCTGTCCGACCTCCCAACTCTCCTATCAGACGGTTTTACTTCTACCGGGTATGGTCTAAACTTGTACCCAGAAACTAGACGATGATAGGATAAATATATTTACCCGTCTACTGATATATCCCAAATTGAACTTATATTTGTATTTAGTGTGTTCCTCTCTCTTTCTCTTAATCATTAATTCGTAAACCAAACACACGGGGTG
>JBBHKE010002684.1:199639-221863 GCA_037447655.1 Zygnema cylindricum | reverse complement strand
ATTATATGTGGGTGATGGGGCTTGCTGTTGGAGTAGCAAACAACAAAAGGTTATTGCTCAGTCCACCATGGAGGCTGAGTATATGGCCTCTTGCTCTGCTGTAAAAGAATTGATGTGGGTCAAGTCTTTGCTTGGTGAGCTTGGTCACCTTAAGAGTGGTGTGCATAAAATATTTTGTGATAATCAGGCAGCAATCGCTATTTCTGCCAATCCTAAACACCATTTTAAAGCCAAACACATGGACATCAGACTTAGCTTTGTTAAAGAGAAAGTAGAAAACAAAATAATCAGGTTAGAGTACAGACCAGACAGTGAGATGGTAGCAGATAAGATGACCAAACCTGTGCCTTCCCTTAAACTAATTTTCTGCAGGGAGAAGTGTGGTCTGAAATTAAAGATTCACTAGAAAATAAGGGGAGTGTAGAAATTAATGGTCCATTTTAAGTATTTTCTAGGTCTAAATAGAAATATAGAAAGAAGCCGAGGCAGTCTACCTCTAACTTCTTTCTCCAACTCTCAAACTTGTCGCAGTCACTGAGAAATTGGAGAGGGAGCTAGAGCCATGGCTACCTAGGCTATCCAGAGGTTTACGGGAAATTTATATTAGTTAGGGGTTTATTTACTAAAAGATATGTGCCGGCCACAGGATTTGATCCTGGTACCTACCGGCCGGCAGACAGCACATAGCCGGTAGCCTTAGCCTTTAAGTATAGAACTAAAGTTACGTTGTATATGGTTTGATATTTATTCAAACATGAATACGTAGGATAAATCATTTAACTGTAATTGTTTACGGGATACATAGATCCGGTAATGTATAAGTACGAATTACGGTACGGACAAGAAATCAATACCGCGCATTTATTTCTTTAGTGAAACTAATACCGCGCATGTATTTATTACGGCTACGATTAAAATCAAATTTAATCGGACGGCCGGAATTAGCGCCGAGATCACAGAAGAAGATTTCCGCGGTTTGTGGCCATCGCCATATCGGATGACACGTGGCGAAATTACATTGGATCGTGGTATCTCCAAAGATTATGGCACCGAATCCGGATATGACACGTGTCGACATTTAGGCCATGTCGTACACTGTCCGTACATAAAGTACACCGGCAGCTGTACTTTTACGTACGGAACTCTAATCTTATTGGTTCCGTACATTAGTAGATAGAGTCTGTGAGAGAGATAGGCCTTAGAAAAATTAGGAGATAGGACCCTCTCTCCCAAAGAGCTTCTGTACAAAAGGTCAACTTTGACCCTCCATAACTAATTGCTCACGGGAGAAAATTCAGAGATTCTTTTTGCTATGGACTCAAGGGAGTATTGCCTACATAGGGGTGCACGTGTTCAGAGTTTTTGTTTGCCAGGGTGGCAGTTGTTTTTGCTGAAACACAAAGGGGTCAGAGTTATCCTGGAGGCTTCTTGGAAGCTGTCCACTCTGAGGACTTATGGAGGTCTTAGAGTTACAACCTCGTCCTTTGTTACTGACTCCTCAATCGGATTACATGACGTGTAATCCCTTTCAATAGTACGATCATGGTACTTCGAGGTTCGATAAATCCTAGGTGAACCGTAGCCGTCGATTTTGCTGTCGCGAAGTGAACTTATTTCATCGTCCCTAAAGGTCGCAAGATCAAATTTCTGTCGCTCAAGAAATTCTGATCGTTCGATGCTTGATTTGTGGCCGTGATGACGCCGCTGGAAATGTGCAACCGTACTTTTTGTTCGCGCCATCGTCGCTCGCTCGCAAAGGTACCTATACCGCCTTTGTCGCATCCATATAGTGTGAGGCGCTGAAGGTGTACTGTACAATTAGATTTATTTTTTTCCTTTCTTGAATTTTTCTCCTCTAAATTTTTCCAAGTCCTTTTCCCCAGTTCCACAATATAGAGTACTTTAGCCTTGACTCCCTATATCGATTAGATTGCCATGACCTGAGATGGTTTTCTGACTTAGGTTTCCTCTCTCCTGTAAGTTGTTTTCCTCCTCACCCCTTTTAATCCTGTAATCATGAATTTGTCAAGAGTTTTAGGGTTTCCAAAATCCTTCCCCTTTTTCCCATCCACGGCTTTCGCTGCGCCTTCGATGTGGAGGTTTTTCTCTTGTGGAGAACTGTGGTGTCTCCGGATTTTGTCGGTGGATTTTTGAGGTAGGATGCGCATTCTTGCTTCATAATGAGGTTGTAATGTTGAATTCTCGATCTCCAACTTTTCTTTTTCTGTTGCCTGAGATGGAATCTTGATTCCTTCATTTTCCGCAGCCCCTGCAATTGGTTGTTTCCTGTAGAGTCCCATTTCAAATGACGTTAGTTTTTCTTTGAGAACGCCTTCTAACCCACTCACGCCTTCCGCTGTGATTTTAACTTGCAGGTTCTCCATGGGCTGTATGACAGGCTGAATTTCTGCCACTGCCCGAATCCTTGAGGATGGAGACTTGGCAAGGTTAAGTGTACTTCCAAATTTCGGTAAGTCTCCTTTCTCCCTCTTTGGAAATTGTGGAGGTCTTCGGATTTTTCTGGTGAATCTTGGCCTTGCTTCTCGTGTGCGGTTGGCCCTAATGTTTGATGGATTGAACGATTTGGGAGTTGACTCGATGTGCTCTCCCACTACATCTTCGACTCACGCTTTAAATTGTCCTTTTTTCTTTCTTTGGCATTTTTCAAGAGATTGCAAGAGATTAGTTAGTGTCATCAAGTTTTTTTTGAAGTTCTATTAAGATATTTTTTTGCCTTCTGCAAGTGTTTTTGTCCTCCACGAAATGATAATTTCTGACTCCATTTTTGATTCTCCCTTTTCTCCTCTTTTTTGTGCTGATTTTCCACCTTTTTCGTTGACATGAAGACTTGCAATGTCTTCCTTGCTAGAGGTCTCAAAAGGGGATTTGAATGCTCTGGCATTCTGCTTGCTTCTGTCATGCCGCATCGTGTTGGCTGCTCGCGCGCACGTTATCATGCACGCATGCACGGTATTTCTCACGCACGCGCGGTATTTCTCACGCACGCGTAGTATTTCTCACGCACGCGCGATATTTCTCACGCACGCGTAGTATTTCTCACGCACGCGCGGTATTCTGCACGCAAGCGCGGTATTTTTCACGCACGCACAGTTTTTTATATGCACGCGCAGTTTAAGGCACGCGTGCGCGGTTTCATGCATGCACGCGCGGTTTTATGCACGCACGCACGATTTTGGCATGCGTGCATAATTTTCGTTCTTACGTGCGATTTTACGCCGATTCATTTATATATGACGTGTACGCGATTTGCGTGCACGTTTCGTTGAATAGTACTAATTCCGTGCGATATGTTTCATTTCGTGCGCAGGTATGCGATTTTCGAAGTATGGACGCGAAGTATCGTTTTGGCGACGCATCGTGATTTCCGGAAATATTTTGTGCGTTGGGTTTCGTTTCGTGCGATATGTTTCTTTTCGTGCGTATACACACAATTTTGGGAGTATCGACCCGAAGTATCATTTGGCGCCGAATCGCGATTCTCGGTAGTATCGGCGTCGCTTCGATACCTTGTATATATTTAAGTCGCGAACCCATGTATGTTCGCGCACATGTAGTTAGGGAGGGTTTTTACCCTCGGACGGTGGATTTTGTCACGCGTACGGCAGACGATGTTGGTCGCCTATTGGCCAACATCTTAAGTAGTTTCATGCATGTAAAGTAGACTAAACGTAGGCTAATTTTGCTTTGGCCTAGCGTAGCTCTTACTTAGCCTAATTCTCCGACTTAGAGAATTTAGCTTTTGGACAAGAATTTTCTCTTGGCAGCGGAGCTTTTCTCTAGCTCTCTCTCTCACTGGTTGCCCACGTGTCTTTCTTCTCCTTGCTAGCTAGCTGTAGAGGCTAGATAGAGTAAGACTATTCTCCTTGTTTTTCTGCCCTCGTTTTTAATCCACACGGCCTAAGGCCACGTCCGAAAGGTTTCCCTCCAAAGCTTGTCTTTTGGTGGAAGTGTGGAATTAGAGATCGTGGGGGAGCAGATTTGGACCTTGCTGTGCCTTCCTCGGGCAGCTTTCCGGTTTGGTTGTGTGTGTGTGCCTTGTTTGTATTTCGGTTGGCTTGAAAAGAGTGTATTTTTGATCAGATTTGGATTTTCCCTTGTTCCGGTTGGAATATTTCTTGCTTTGCTGTCGTAACAAGATAACTCTTGTAGGGAATGTGATAAAGACCAGAGAGCCTAGTGGCTACCTCCTGGCTTAGCATTCTTGTCCAAAAGCTGCACTTTTCAAAATCACTATTTAAAAAAAGGAAAAATATTAAAAATAAAATTTTTATTTCATAAAAAAAATATTACCTTTTATATTCAGGTTTTATTCTTGTTTTTGTCTTTCCATTTTCATTTCACTTTACCTTTCATTTTCAGTTTTGCTTTGAAATAAAAATATTATAAAAATAATTAAATTTATAATTTTTTTTTTATAAAAAACAAAAAACATTTTGTTTTGTTCCTTTTCTTTCTTTCTTGCAATCCTTTCTTTCTATCTTGTTGCCACTCCATTTCTAGTCTGCAGATTTAGGTCTGATTTTGTGTCAAATTTTTAGGGTTAATCTTCAGAATTAGGGTTTGGCTGCAGATTTAGGGTTTGGGCCGCAGATGTAGGGTTTGGGCGTATTTAGGGTTTATTTTTTGAAATTCTTAACCCTAGGTCAGCATATTACCATTCATTGGTCGCAGATTTTTGATTTTTACAGCGTGGAATTAGTGTTTGGGAAACCTTTTTGACCAATTTTACCGTATTTTGTGTTTTATTTTGAATTTTTCTCAATATTCCTCATATTTCTTTTCTTTTAGTGCAACTTAATTTGTTAACTAATGGATGTTTATTTTGTTTGGGATTTGATATTTTCTTTATTTTTCTCTTGTCAAATTTAATCATTCAGAAAACTTAACAAAATATAAATATATATTATATATATCAAGATTGCACGATTTATTACCTATAATTATCACCGCTTTATAGTTGGGCATAGCGTGGTATAGCGCCGATACGCTTACCCTAGCAGGATACTAATTGCTTTGGTGTTTAGCGGTGGTTCTTGACACGTTTATTCGGAATCGGAGCGAGTTCAATTCTAGGGAGCTCTTCAAAATCCGACTTACCTCGACCAAGTCCGGTTCACTTTTAGTACTCATCAGAGTATTAAAGGTGTTTGTAAGTATCACGATGCCTTGCGGGTGCAGGAGCGTTCATTTGTAATTAGGACACTCGTCTAGGGGTTCAGTGTGGATTGGTTATATTACAAACCTTTCTTTTTTCGAGCATTTGCATTTTCCTTCCTTTCCTTGCACGTTATTTGGCCGTGAGTGGCCTTGAGGTTTTTATGTGACTGTCTGGATTGGATTTTCTTTCATAGATCTTGTCGTTGGTGGCACTGTTTAGACAATTTTCTGTCTGTGCCGCTGTAGATCTACACCGAAAGGTGCCTGGATAGTTTCTCTGTTTCTTTTTATAGATCTAGCCCTTCGGCCTTGCCCCATTGTTTGCAGGGTAGAGGTTTTGGTATTCCGACTTTTTGCTAGATCTGACCACCAGGTCTTGCTAGAGACTTCGTGTGTTTGCTTATTCTGTGTGGATTGGCCTGTCATTTCACGCACCTCGGTTAGGTCGTTCCAAAATTTCCAGTCATACTCGAGGGTTTTATCTTCGTGTATGCCCACGGATTGGGATAACTTACATTAGCGATCCAGATCTACCCGCGGCGGGCTAGTTTTCCGTCCACCGCAGTTAGATCTTTCTAGTTTACACGAGTCTATGGACACACCTGTTTCGGTTGCGGCCCCTAGATCTCCGTCAGTTTGGTCAGTATTGACCACAGTCTCCTCATTATCATCGGTTTCCTCTAAGGCATATATAGATAGAACCGAAAGAGACTTCTCAGAAGAAATCTATTCTCACCGTCTCAGATTTCAGTTTTCGGTTAGTCCAAATTTGGAACCACCGGCGCATTTTTCCTTTGACGACATGGCTTCCTCTTCACAGGGGGGCATGGGGAAGATGCAATTTTGCTTTTCGGGAATGAAAGACACCATGTCTTTTTCCAATTTTCGTATGCTTTATGATACCGAAATGCGTGAATTAGCATTTCGTTATCAAGATCGATTTGATCTTCGTGTAGCATTCTCTCTTCTTGATCGATACCTCAGAGGGTCGGCTCTCACATTGTATTCTCGCAAGTATGATGCCATACTTGCGATAACTGAATTTTCGCCTCCTTTTGCTGGTACACCGGAGGTCATAGGACAAGCCGATATTCCGTTCAGGCTGCTTTTCCCGAGGTATTAGATGCCCAAGGTATTGTCCTTATTCTCGTAGTCCTATAAATTCCTCGGCAATATACCGTGGCCGCTCGTGCTGCTGTCCCTGCACGACCAGGGATGATAATTCCGTTGCGGTATCCACTTTCTGTTATGTTTGATTTCTTAGAAGCCGAGTATCGGATGCAAAACCGCGATCAGGTGAAATAATTGATGAATTTCACGCGTAAACTAGATCAAACCGCCACTGCTTTACGTGCTCGCATGGAGACTTTGCGAGAAGCTTTTCCGGACCAAACGTTTGATGCGAAAGCTGTTCAAAAATTTGTTGAATAGTGTCAGATCAATCGAAATGTTTTATACAAAGTCATCTCACTCGGACTTACGGACTGAAATTTACATTTGATCAAGCTGCTCAATATGCGGTGGAATATCAGATGCAATCATGTTGGTGGGAAGCTCATGACCGTTCAAAAATTGCTTCCCCACTTTCCCCACCAAGCAGCCTATGGCCCAATAGTGGGCCTCCAAAGACGCCAGCCATGGGAACCCGCCATTTAAATTCGGAGACCGATTGTGTTTTCGATGTGGAAACACGGGGCATGATGCCCGCATTTGCCCAGATAAGTCGGCCACATGCACCCATTGCAATAAGAAAGGACATTACCTCCACCGTTGCCATGTTAAGACCCTAATTTTTCTTATCGGAATCAGATTCAGAACGGTGGAATTCCTGCCCGTTCTGCCAAGCCGGTCACTCCTCCTACCGAGACAAAGAAAGAGGCGACTCCGCCTAAGACCTCTCGCAGAGAGAGGGAAAAGGCCGAGTTACAAGTAATGATGGCCACCATGATGAAGGAACAATTTGCCTCCTTCATGGCCGAACAATTCACGGGGATGGCAAGGACAGTTGTCCACATGCCATTGTTGGCCGGCCGAATCCTACGAGATTCTACTGTCCAACAGCGAGCAATTACTTTCGATAAGGGCTCGCCTGATCACAATCGGGACGGTAAATTACAGAATTCCGGTATTCCACTTTCTTTCGAGAAAGTATCTCTCTCTCCTTTACCAGACACAGCTTCTTCCATAGTGGCTGAAGCTCTCACCATTTTGGATAGTACCATACATGATACACACATGTTTTCCAAGCTTGGGGCAAACGCTTTGCAAACATGGTGAAAACGCTGTCCATCACTTTTATGTCTTCCTTTCTCCCTTCCTCGTATAATTCTATGGTCGCCATTGACACACAAAATTAGTTGTATATTGGAAACCCTTTAGGATAAAATATGATTACTCACTTTGCACAAGTACAACCAGCAGTCTGAACCCTAACACATCTGAATTTCCTCACCCTTGTGAGGGCTTGAGTCCCCTGAGTTAGCCGCAAAATAAAACTCCAAATTTGCTCAACTAAGCAATCAATTTGATGAGGCAAAAGTTAGCTTTTTTTTTATACAAACACTCTGAGGAGAGGCGGCTACCTCAAATTTTCCTAAGTCCAAAAACCCCTCTCTAAACAGCTTCTATTGAAGTACTTATCTTATCGGAGGACTGTATGGTACAGTAAGGTACACAAGCCGTGGTACCTTTTGTACATAAATTGTACGACATGGCCTACCATGGGACGTATGTTGCTCTTTAACTCATTTTGGTGCACTCGACAAATTTTGCAAAGCAATAAGAGTTTGCCACGTGTCATCCGGTGACGTTATGTCCAAAAACCGCCAAATTGTCTATTCAGGGATGTCAGCTTGCATGCAAGCCGTTCGATGTAGACCGACTTCAAATGTCGATCGTTGAAAACAGATGTCCATTACATTTGTTTGTGCTGGATATCGAACAACTGACTTTATGTCATATTATGTCTTTATAACCTAGTTAAAGGAATTATTGTACACTATCAACTTGAAGTAGTTATCAAACCCCATATAATTCAACGATCTTCTACAAATTTCCACTTAGAGCGGACTGTTGCGCCTAGCTCTGCCGGTCAAAGGTTCGAGCCCTAAAGGATTCACCTTTTTGTGTAAGAGTGACTTTGTCACTCTTATCCTCCCCTGTCTTCCTACTCCTTCTCCCCTCAACCATGGTTTCATCTCTCTCTCTCCTAAGTCTTCAATGACTACAAGTGTGGGAACTTAAGAGAGAGAGAGAGAGATCAAGAGTCAGACAAACTAAGTTATCTAACCTTTTTCCTTTTCAAAAATAAAACCTATTAAATACATCATAAATTCATAATTTCGACACCTCCTACTACTTATCACTATTAGCAAGATCAACCAGGTAGCTCCTTCGTATTGACGGGCAAAGGTGAGACGAATCTCAAACGCAGTGCCCGATCAACCAAAAGTGCTGAAAAAACAGTCTGGTGCAAATTCGTGAAGAGTCATGGCAACCAGCCTTCCAATTGCGAAACATATTCAAAGAGAAGAGTGGGAACAAGGTGGGGCCTATTTGAGGAAACCCTCCTCGCGCTCGGTCAGCGATAACCAAAGAGGCGCATGTGAAGCGATAACCAAAGAGGCGCATCCGAAGCGATAACCAAAGAGGCGCTTGCCAGACAATAAGTCGTTGCAAGGCGCGTCGGTGATGATGTTTGATCGCACTCGGAAGAATCAAACTCCGAGTGTACCTTTTGTCGCCCAAAAGGGTGCGGTGCTCCAGGAGTGGGGACTGCAATGATTGAAAAGTAATTATTCACATCGTGTATGAGCACAAACTCTAAAACTGTATGGGATCCAACAACAGACCCAAACGTATAGAAGATACGCACGAAGGAGGCGGGCGAGACAAAAGCCCCATGCTTCTCTGTCGCCCATAGCAATTATAAAAATCGCGCCGACGCAAGCAAGATATGTTGAGAACCTATCGATAAAAGCGAACGGCGGGAGAATGCCTGCTCAAATCTAAAGAACCAAAAGTGTTGTGAACATTTGAGTGAGAGTCGACAACCGAAGCTTAATGCCAACTACTCAGGGGCCATAAGGGAAAGTGATGGCGGGGAGTGACCATTACAACAGAGAAGTAACCCAGATCCCAAAAGAAACCTTAAGGCATACGCTTTCAATTGTTGGAACACACATTTACTCTTGGTTTCCAAGCTTGGGGCAAACGCTTTGAAAGCTTGGGGCAAACGCTTTTCGCCTTTGAGCAGACGCTTTATAAGCATAGGGAAAATGCTTTTCATCACTTTTTTTTTCCCATATCCCTTCCTCCCACACCTTATGAAAAAGGTCAAATGTGCGACGGACTGCAAATTGACACGTCAAAAAAAAGATAGAGTACTTAGCCAATTTTTGAAGTTTTTTGACTCGGCCTACACGTATTCCGATACTTATCCAAATTTAGAGCATTTTTTAGTCGGTGTACACGGGTTCCAACACTTAGCTAAATTTTTGAATTATTTTTACTCGGAATACACGGATTCGGCATACACGGATTCCAGTGCTTCGCCAAAACTTCGAAGTTTGTTGACTCAGCATACACATATTCTGTTACTGAGCCAAAATTAAACACTAGGCGTATAACACTTAGCCAAGATTTCCCTTCTGTACACGCCGCTCACCACTGACGACCTTAAGTGTGGTTTTACCATGGGAAAAACACCTCAAACTTGTATTTTATTCATTGGCAAAAGCTTGAAAGGTGGCCCAAGCGTCAATAGAAGGCTTCCTCGTTGGCATAAGGCCGGAGAAATACTCCCAAAATGCTTAGGGCAAACCCCTTTCCATCGGCGTAACCGTGGTCTTACTTTTCCAAAGTCACCGCCTTGGGGCAAATATCCTCCCAGTATTGAGGGACTCCTCCCTCTATTAGGTAAAAAAGTGCAAATGTGCGCCGGACCGCAAATTGACACTACAAAAACAAGATAGAACAATTAGTGAAAAAAACTGGAATTTTTTCAATGCTCAAAATTTTAAAATGTGCCTTTTCTGCCAAAATCGCTTTCAGAATCTGATTGAGAAGATTCAAATTACTTATCGACTTTAATATATTTCTTCCTTTTCAATAGATTTTCTCTTTCTTCCTTTTTGTCACTCTTGTCATCAATTTTCATCTCCTCCAAACTACACTCTTCCTCAAAATCCAAACTTTCCTCTTTATCTTTTGTGAACTCCATTGCTTTTGCCAAATCTTTGTGAAACTCCACATTCCTCGATTTAACAACCGTTTGAGTAGGTGGATTGAAAATCATGAATTGACTTGAGTTTGGACTATATCCAACAAAGATACACGTCCAAGATCTCGGACTGAATTTTCCAATTCCATATCTCTTCTTGATGTAGACAATGGCTCAACATCCCCAAATCCTCAACTGTCGAATAAATTGAATCCTTTCACTCCACAAATTGTAAGGCGTCTTATCTTCAGAAACCGAAGTTAGTCTTCTGTTACAAATTAAATTTGCTGTAAGAACAACTTCTCCCCAAAACCTCACACTATGTTTAGTGTTACGTAACATAGCTCTAACCATCTCTTGAAGAGTCTTATTCTTTCTCTCAGCAACTCCATTAACTTGGGTGAGTATGTAGGCGTAAATATATGCTTAATTCCTCTTTTCTGACAAAATCATTTAAAATCAACAAATTCTTCTCCATTATCTGATCTTATTGCTTTTAACTTTTTTTCCGTTTCTCTCTTAGCCATTACAACATCTTCTCGAAACTTATATAACGCTTATGACTTATGTTTCAACAGGTATGCCCAACTCTTTTGACTATAATCATCCACAATAACAAAAATATACTTATGTCCTCTTAGACTTACTGGTTTGACATCTCCACATAAGTCTACATGAACAAGCTCAAGTGGAGTACTAGCTCTATATTTCACATCTTTTACAGGATGAGAATTTCTTATCTTTTCCCTTTGCTACAACCATTACAGCCTTGAACTTTCTCTCGTGATACACACTCTAGTCCTCTTACTGCTGCATATTTCATTATATTCTTTATATTTGACTTAGAAGTATGACAAAGTCTCTAATGCCATAAACTTAGATCTCATTTTTCAGAACTCACAACATTAACCGAAATTACTGAACTTTGATCTTTTTGTGGTCTAATCCATTTTAACTTACTTTGCAAACTATCAGTTACTTAACCTTTTCCAAATTGATTTCCTTCTCTATCTTGGAAAAATATTCTTCTATTTTCAAAAGAGGTTACTCTGCCACCATTTCTTTGTATCTAAGGAATACTAACAAGGTTTACAACTCCATTGAGAAAATACAACGTATTGTTTAAATTCACTTTCTTTACAACAACTTGACCGTTAACATCATTAGCAGGTAAGTCCAATCTGACAGTTCCCACTGTATCTCTCAGAAAAAAAGGTCCACTAGCAACCGTAATAATCTTAGGAAGTGTAAATTTTCTTAAAAACGTGTAAACAAACTAAGATTATTATAAACATGATGAGTTGCTCCTGAATCAACTATCCAATCTTTATAACTTTGACTCCCACATGCACAATTAACAACAACATTTCCATATTCTTTCATGATCATAGAAAAGTTTAGATTTTTATCGCCTTGATCGTCATTCAAATCTGAATAGTTGGTTTGATGTCCTCCTCTACGTGATTGTCCAAATCTTCCACCACCTTGTCCTCGTTGTCCATTTTGACCTCTTCCTTTTTCCGAGTAGTAATATGATCCTCCTCCATTTTGTTGATAACACTGAGCACTAACATGTCCCCATTTCCGACAAATATTACATTGTTTTTTCCTATCTGGACAGTTAGTAGCCATATGTCTTTCTTTATTACACTTATAACAAAGAAAATGACTTAGATCGCCCTAATCGCTATAACCTCTTCCAAAACCTGAATACTGAAAATTGTTTCTACCCTCTCATGATCTAAACCTTCCTCTACCTCCACGACCACGTAGAGAATATAGCTCAGACGTGTTAGTGAGGTTTACATTACTATTTCCAAATCCTCTACCATCTTTCTCTTTACTCTTCTCTGCACTTTTTAAAAGGTTAATAGCAAAATCAAAAGTGGGTTTCTCTGTAGATCTTACGACTTCAACTGTGGCATCAAACATAGATGGTAATCCATTTAAAAACAAAAATACTTTTTCATCTTCAGGATGAAAGTTTCCTGCGCTATTCAACTGCTCTATCAAAACATTAAATTTTTTTAGAGCATCATCAATCGACTCATTACTTTTCATCCTAAACTGAATGAAGTCTTAAAACACATAATTAGACTTAGTTGTGAATCCTTTCTCATACAAATTTTGTAAATAATTCAAACAAGCATGAGCTGTATCATAGGTTAACATATGCCCATGAACTAAACTACAACTGCTTTGAAGTAAAGCAATCATAGCTGCCATATCTTTAGCATCCCACTTTTTTCTTCCTTTTGCATCTAATGGTCTTTTCTCTTCTCCTGTAAGTATTTTCCACAAATTTCTTTGGAGTAAAGGTTCCTTGAATATATCTCCTCCACACGGGATAATTATTTCCATTAAACATGATAGTTTTAGAAGACACTTTATAATCCGACTCTTCATCTGAACTCGACTCATCATCATCATCATAAAAAGGTATTTCCATTTTTCCCTTTTTGACTTTCTTCTTAGGACTCTCATCATCTGAATTTCCACCAAAGGTAGGAGTTTTACCAGAAGATTCTTCTTCTATCTTTGCCTTTAGAAATTCGTAAAGTTCCTCCATAGTCGCTGAATCAAACTGAATTGTGAGACTCTCCTTCGCCATTGATAACTTTCTGATTCTCCAACTCCAAAACTGACTTCAGTGTCTTCTTTCTTTGCCGAGTATTCCTCCACCATAACTTATAAACTCTGAATTCTTAATCAATTCTTAACCCAAATCTAACTGGAATGAAAACTGCTTGGATACGAATTGATAGGAATAAGAGTCAATCCGAATGCGCTCACAAATACTTAAATGTCTCAATGCGGAAGCGATATTAAAATGAAATCAAATATTACAACACATTGATAACCCATAGTCCAAGATAGAGGCAAATTGAACACTCAATAAAATAAACTCATATTAACTAAATCTTAAACATTACACTTCTCATAACTCATTCTTAATTCACTCTTAATTTTTCTTTCTAATTGATATTCAAGCTAACTTACTCGATGGCTTTTTAACTTAGCCGTGGAAACAATCTAGAACACTAACTCTATAATTGTCTAAATGTACTAAGACGCAAATATGGTACAACGCAAAATGAAACTACTAGAAACCAAACAGACTTAGTCCTGTACAGTACACTTAACTTACGCGAAACGAAACAACTAGACGTAGGTCGCACGAAACAAAACTTCTCGAATTTTTGTATAGAACTTAAATCAAACGAAACAAAGCAAATCTAATCGTGAGCACGTGAAGAGTACACGCACGAAATACTAAAACAAGTTATACAAAACAAAACCAAAATGCGCGAACTGCCGCGCGACCAAAACTAATCCACACTGACAACGAACTAACATTACGTAAATCAAGATTCAACAATTGTAAGTCTTAACACCTATGTGTAACAAATACATACTTACTTAAGCGTATGACAATTGTATACGTTGACAATGCCTGTGACGGTTGTCAACGTCTACAATCTTTGATGACGGACGTTATTTTTTGTAGAAGATTATGTCGTCCCATGAGTGTTCGTGACATTGTGGACGTACCGCCTCCCAGCCTTTGCTGTTTCACGGTTGAAGAAGATTCATTTTGCCTTTGCGCCGTTCTTTCTGTTGACGTGAAATGGCATCGGAATGTTGAGACCCCTGGCGAAATAAAATCCGTACCTGACGCAAACGGACAAAACTTAACAAATTGTGTACTTTGCCTCTTTATACCTGAACGCAAACGGATAAAATATAACGAATAGTGTACCTTTCGTCGTCGCTTGAATTCGTTTGGAATTTGTGTTAAAATTTTTACACGTGCGAATACGTGTATCTATTTGTTTTTTGCATATATTTTGTTTTGAAACACATCTTCCTTGTTTTTTAAAGAAAAGTTTGAAGATGATGTTTTTCGGCGTGGCCGTGGATCGAAGAACACAAGACGACAACATATAGTACATCCTAAATTCGATGATGACTTCTCACTTTTTCTATTTTTTTGTACGGATGAAACTTAAGCGGTTCAGCTCTAATTTTTACAAGAAAATGACATAAAAAAACCCTTACTTAGGCACATGGATACGCACCCTTAAATTCATTGTGAAACAGCGTCTCGGTTTTGTTGAGCGCCGTAATATTTATTTGATAGTTACATGTGATTTTGTGTGGCGCGGCAAGTTAGTTTTGTTTTAGTTTGGTTCTTTTTTGTTTTGGTTTGTTTAGTACGTTTGTACTTTAGATTTGTACGGCGGTGTTTTATTTTCTCGCAGTATACCACGAATCGTTATAAGCATTTTGAACTCTATATTGGCGCCCCAAAATTTTGACATTGATACCTTAAGTAGAAAAAACTACACTATTTAAGTAGGTGGACCATAATATTCCACGTCTCCTGGTACTAACTAGTAGTGTTGGGTATCGAGGACCGCTTGCCGATATTTAATATATATCGATTTTCGGGTACCCGATAATCGATATATCGCTTCGATATATCGAATTTCAAATCATCGCGATATATCGCTGATATTTCGCCAATATATCGTATCGCCGATATATCGAAGCTTAAAAAAAAAAAAAAAAAAAAAAAATCTCACAGGTTATCAAAGTCACGTGACTTCTGATAAAGTGACTGTAAAATCTTTGCCGGAATGAAATACGGTTTTTTCCTGAAAGTCAGTAGAGTGAAGGAGATCTCTGAGGTACATTGACGAGGTACACTTGTGAAGTAAACGTACGTTATACGCAAGTACAATTTTACAGACGAAAAAGGTCGGTTTCCAGATATTTGATGATTTTTTAGATTTGATAGTCGCTTACGTGGAAAGACTCGTATTAGAACACGTATGTAAAACTTATTTACAAACGATACGTGATGTATCCGAGGCCTCTGTAGTACATAAATTTTGTTGTCCGTAATATTACTGAGACCTCATGGTGTAACCATACCCCAAATAAGTAATCATTAGAATTACAAAATTAGTACTTTTTTGTCGATTAGATTTTGCGACGTCTACCTTTAAGTCACGGAACGAAATTCACGGCGTACGTGGCGTATTTGACAATTTGACTTTTTCGCTAAAATAACATATTATATAGAAAAATAAAAATATTAAATTTAAAAAATACTATATATCGCGATATATATCGCGATAATTTATGTTTGTCTTGGTACGATATATCGAGGATTCTTCTCGATCGATATTCGATATATCGAATATCGAGATTATCGCGATATGAATTTACCCGATACCCAACACTACTAATTAGAATGACTGACGCTATTTTTTTCTTTACACTAATAATTTCTCAACGCTAATAACAATTCGCGGTGTTCCGCGTACAGTATGTCGTTTTGCTACACGGCCAATCGTTATTAGCGTTGTGTACGCTAATTCCGTCCCGTCTTTTTTTTTTTTTATTCTCCATTAGTGTAGTTAATTCTATTTTTTTCTTTTTCTATTTAGGGATATTTTCAGTACGTTGTCTCTTAAATAAAGTGGTGTACGGTCAGTGTCAGACCGTGCATAAATGTACCTTTTTAAGTTAAAAAGTACAATTAATTAGTTTTAGTAACCGCGGACGCATGAGAATGTGCTTTCTAAAAAGTAAAAAAAACTAGGTCGTAAAAAATCCCGTTCGCACATATTCGTCTGACAGGTGCGTTTCGACTGTGTGAATGTACAATTTGTGTACGATTTGTCAGATTGTGTCCGAAGACCTATATTAGTGTAAGCATGTTTGCGACCGACATTTTTTTTTTCAAAGATCCAAATTACCATAATCAAACAATTAGAATGTATGATTTTTTCCAAAATTCACAAATTCTTAAATAGCGTACACCATGGTAATTATTTTTATACACTAAATGAACTGGCACGTGACGCTAGCCTACGTCAACTACACCGCGCATCGTTATTAGTGTCAAATTTTAAATAATGTGTAAGTAAGTATACCGTCATTGACACTAATTAAGAATTTGAAAATTAAAAAAAAGAAGGTTTATTCTAATTTCAGTGTTAACGCTAATTTGGAACAGCAAAAATGCAAAATTTTCTGTACCATTATATACATTATTAGATGTATCCGTACAAATATAAAAAATCGTACACCGTAGTGAAATTAATATATCCGTACATGTCAAACTAATTTACGTGTCAGACCAATCCTGTTTTTTTAGCGCACGTTGCTATGCGTACTCGTCCGATTCAATTCATTTTTGTAAAATTTTCACTTGAAAAGGTACATTTATGTACGGTATGACATCGACCGTACACCACACTATTTAGATATTATTGTACTTTCATTCTTTACGCTATTTTGTACGGTACCTCAATTAACGTCAAGGAAAAATTAAAATCATGTATCCTATTTGAGGAAAAAAATCACAATTTTAAGAACCCAAATTAGTGACTTTGACACTAATAACGATGCGCGGTGTAACGTGTCGTGAAACGAGCCACTTGTACGTACGAAAAGTAAACGCTTTGCGGACATGATATGTACGAAGCCTTCCAAGCCAAAATGTACTGCCACGCAAGCGTTTGTACAGAGCGAAAATAACCGCGAAGGAACTTAGAACATTCTTTTTTTTCTTTTTTTCCATCGGTGTTTTTTTTTAACATTACGTGTTCTCTTTTCTGATTGGTCCTCTAGTTTCTTATATGTTTGTGACGGAATGAATTCTTGTACGGTTCACGTCCGTGCGCTTCGTTTTCGAAATTCTTCAAAAACGAAAAAGTGCATTCCGAACATGATGTCCGATGGCGAGCGACAGTTGTCGTTCGGTATACACAGCTGTCGAGTTTTGACGCATAAAACTGCGTCTTTTGTCCGCCGCTACGCTCCAAAACGGTCAAACCAACTGCCCCAACCGTCACCGCCGCGGTTTTTGTCATTTTGTGAAACTTGGCGTACGGATCCCAAAATTTATGACATCCGTTTTCCCATTTTTCAAGTGTGGTTTGAAACTTTGAATATCGTGCATCCGTACAAGTACGCACGGCATGTACTCAAAATCCGTACGTGACCTCTTGTTGAACTTGATATAATTTCGAAACCGACAATCTTTTTCTTAACCGACAACATAACTGACGAGCACCGACAATTGTTGTACAGACAGAATATCCGTACGAATACCGTATCACATCAAGCAGTGAACGACAAATAATGTAAGGCATCCAAAACCGCGCTTTAGTTTTTCCACTGTTTGTATCGGAGGAAGTGGATGTACTTGCCGTACGATGGCGGCTTTACCCAATTTAATGTTAAAAGAAAACGTGTAAAGGAATACACTATTAAAGGTGTTTACAAGTGTTGAAACGAAAATAGGTACGTGCCTGGAGGTGTGGATTGTAGATGACAGAGAAGGGAAAGAGGAAGGGAAGGAGACACGGGGGGAGAGACACGAGGGAGTGACACCGCGTATTCGTCGGAGGGGAGGAAGGTGGGAGGGAGGGGAGAGAGGTAGGAAAGTACAAAATACGAAATGGAAGGGGTAAGGGGGAGAGGAGGGTGGGATGAAAGGAGAGAAAGAGGAAGGCCGGGGCTGGAGGAGGGGGAAGATAGTAGGAGGAAAGAAGAGAGAGTGGGAATGCCGGAGAGAGGGAAACAAGAAAGGAGGAGGCACGGAGTAACAGTAGGCAGGGAGAGAAGGAAGTAGGGAGGGAGAGAAGGAGGAGGGAAAGGAGGGGAAAGGCCTCGATGAGGGGTGAGGGAAGGGGAGAGAGGAAGGGAAACGAACCGCTGTAGTAATTTTTTCACTATTTCTCTGTCAATATCTCCCTTTTCTTCCTCGTTACCTTCAACCCTTTATTTTCTTATTTAAGAGGGAGGGTTTTCTTGTTGCCATATTCCATTCCACTCTTTCCTTTCAGTTTGGTCCAAAGTTTGCATTTCAGTTTTGTTCCTTGATTTTTTTTTTTAAAGTACATCTCAGATTGAGAGAGGTAGGGAGGGAGGGGGAGAGGGAGAGGGCGAGGTAGAGGGAGAGGGAGAGAGGGGACGGGGGAGGGGGAGAGGGAGAGGGAGGGGGACGGGAGGGGAGAGTAAATGTTCATATGCCGACATACCACATGTATTTGACAGCCCTTTATTCATTGGGGCTGCACCGCTCGTTTAATAAATAATTTTATTATTTAACACTCAAACATTTTTGAGTGTAAACAAAAAATTCTAACATTTTTTACTTTTTTCCTACCTATAAATCAATCCCTTGTTTTTTCTCACAAAAAGAGAACCTCTGTTTTATCCTTTCGAATAAGCAAAACCTATACCTATTTATCCTTTGTCTAAGAGAACCCAAAAAAAGAGTTAATTCTTAATCGCCAAAATCTTCGAAGCTTAAAGATCTTAAAAAGAGTGTAACCAAACCCTCAAGGTTTCGGGTTTCCGAAAATTCATGAAACAACTCATTAGTTTACAACACTATCTTTGAGGTCTTTTACGAGTTCTTGGAAACTAAAGGAAATTTTTGGAGGCTGGAGGATATGTCAAGAATTCGAAAAATAAGCAACTGGTCAGGTACCGTACCTTTTCCTCCTCCACCTCCTCTTCCCCCCCCATCCTCCCCCTCCCCTTCCCATTCCTCAACGAAACTGAAGGAAGTTTTTCCGAAAATAAATGTCCCAGAAGCAACTGATCGGGAACTATACTCGATTACCTTTTTTAAAACTCGACTCTCCAGGATCGAATTTTCGAGTTTCTCCAGACTCGATTTTCACAAAAATCGAATTTTCCCAAAAGCAATTTCTTCCAAGCCTGCATTTTCCAATGTCCATTTTTTTTCCCATTTTTCAAAATTTGATACCGAAGTGTCCACTGTGTTGATACCTCCTCCACCTCCTCCTCCTCCTCCTTCACATCCTCCTACACCTCCTCCTTTTCTTCCTCCTCCTCCTCTCCTCGCCGCCTCCTCCTCATTCTCTCCTTCTCCTCGTCCTCCTCCTCCTCCCTCTCCCCCTCCTCTTCTTTCCCTTTCCCCTCCTCTTCCCCATCATGCCTCTTCCCCTCCGCCTCCCCCTCCTCCTCCCCCTCCCCATCCTCCTCCTCCTCCTACTCCTCTTCCCCACATCCCCCGTTGGCTTTGTTCTTGTTTCTTCCTCCACTCTGCCTCCCTCTTCTTTCTTGCCTCTCTCTCTACCTCATCCTCGTAATGATTCTCTCCCTCCATCCCCTGATTACCAATATTGATTCTGTTCTCTCCCTCTCCTCCCTTTTTTCCACCTCTCTCCTCATCCTTTCGACCATTAAACAACGCTGTATCCTCTCCTCCTCCTCCTTCTCCTTCTCCTTCTCCTTCTCCCTCTCCCTCTCCTCCCACACCTTCCTCGACTCCTTTCTTCGCAACCGTCTCTCTCCCTCCTTCCGCTCCCTCTCCTTCTCCTTCTCCCTCTCCCTCTCCTCCCACACCTTCCTCGACTCCTTTCTTCGCAACCGTCTCTCTCCCTCCTTCCGCTCCCTCTCTCTCCCTCTCTCTCTCCTTCCCCGAACCCAATTCAGATATCAACCCCGATTTCATCTCCGATTCTCTCTCCAATCTTTCCTCCCATTTTTCATCCAAACTCCCGTTCGACTTCTCTCCCTCCCTCTCCCTCTCCCCCTCCCTCAACCTCGCCTGTCTCATCACCGATTGCCACAGTAAATCTCCCGAAAAAGTCGTCAAAAACGCTAATAATAAAATTGAAACTACCACGATAATCGAAATCGGTAACCAGCAACTCACTTTTCGACCAAACAGAAAAGACAAAGGACCTCCCATTCCTCCTCCTCCTCCTCCACCCCCATTCGCAGACCGAAATCGGTGGTGGGAGGAGAGGGAGTGGGAGGAGGAGGAGAGGGAGGAGGGAGAAGTTTTTGGCACTATTTCGTCCCATTCTGGTTCCCATCCGTCGAATTCGGGTTTTTTTTGAGAACTGCTTGTCACAGATGAAGATAACCTGCGAAAAAATCAGTACATCGCAAAAAAAGTTCTAGAAGATAAGAGCGAAAATTCTTTTTTTCGAGCAAAAAATTCTTCTCCGAGTGAAAAAAGTTTTTTTGGAAATGGTTTGAATCGACTTTTGTTTCGAAATTTTTCAGAAAAATTCGAGGGAAATCTCATGGAAATTGGTGGAAATTTTGTAAAATCGGTCGAAATTTTGTTCGGAATTTCTCGAAGAATGGGCAAAAATTCAGAAAAAATGGGGCAAAATCTCATGAAAATCGGATGAAATTTCATAAAAATTGGCCAAATTTTCATCAAAATTGGATATAAAATGGCTAAAATTTAGCTTAATTGACCAAAATTTTACTAAAATTGGCTGAAACTTTCACTCAACTTTATAAAAAACTCACAAAAAAAAAATAATACATCACAAGGAAAATATATTTCCCTATTGCAGGAAGCTTAAGTAAAAATTTACTTTACAAAAGAAATAATTACATTTTTTCCCAAAAAAAAAAGAACATAGAACTGAAAATTGTCATAAAATTTCACCCTAGGGTTTTTCATTAAGAAATTGCCCTAAAATTTGAGTATAATTTCCAGAGATTTCTCAGAAAAAAAAAATCCCTAAAATTTCAACAAAAATCTTCCAACAATTTTTTACAGTTCAATTTAAGATCCAAAATATTAATTTCCGATCCAAAAATTATAATTTCAGATTAAAAAAATAATTGGGTAATTAAAAAAAAAATCTGGTCACTAAAAAACTAAAAAAAACAACTTGACTGTGTATTTTTGTACTTTTTTGTACCTTTTGTACTTTTTTACTCTTAGTACTTTTTTGTAACTTTTTAATAAAACTCTTAAGAGAATTTAAAACCCTAATTTCCAACTAAACCTGTTTCCACTTCTCAGAAGCCAAAAAATACAGTCTTCTATCTTTTTCTCTTTCTCTCTCCCTCCCCTCCCCTCCCCCTCCCCCTCTTCCCTCTCTCTCCCCTTTTCTGCCACCCTCTCCTGCTTTAATCTTCCATTCCCTCTGCTTCCCTCTCTTCCTCCCCTTCCCTCCCTTATTCCCTCCCTCTCCCTCCCTCTGCCTCCCTCTCCAATTCTTAACCTATAAAAATCCAAAACTAAAACTAAATTGCTCTTCCTAAAAGAATTAAACAAAAAAAAATAATAAATAATAAAATAGAAATAAAAACAATGAAAAAAAAAAAGCTGATTCCATTTTCTTTCATTGATGTTTGCTTTTTCCGGTTCTTTTCTTTACCCTTTTTTTTTTTTGAAACTTTCTTTTTGTCTTCTATTTTGTTTCATTATTTACTTCCCTCTCATTTCATTTCAGTCTCTACTTTCCCTTCCCTTCCATTCCCTTCCCTTTCCTTCTCTTCTTTCTACTTTCCCTTATTTTTTTTTTTATTTTTTTTTCCCCTTTTGCCTGTGTTTCCTTTCTAACATTTCTCTTCACTCCTTAACTATTTAAAATTTCCTTATTTTTCAATTCAATTTTGTTTTCTTCGATTTTATTGAATTCAATTTTATTTCATCCACCCTTCATTTTCCCAATTTGATTAAATTTGATTAAATTCGATTAAATTTGACTAAATTCAATTAAGAATGATTAAAAATCGGTTTGATTCAATTCAATTCGAATTCCTTCAATTTAGTTTAATTCAATTTAGTTTAATTCAATTTAATTTAATTCAATTTGATCCACTTTAAATAAAATAAAATTTATTTTATTTATTTTTTTGTACCTTTGTCGAGAAATGCTTCCCTCCTTCCCTTTCGATTTTGGGACCCCCGAATTAATTCGAACCGCTCCCAATTTCCCCCTCCCGGACTTATCCCCAAAACCCATTTTTTCAACTGAACAAAACCCTCGCCAAGCTTAATTAAGCCCCCAGGG
>JBBHKE010002684.1:70627-193873 GCA_037447655.1 Zygnema cylindricum | reverse complement strand
GAGAGAGGGGGGGAGAGAGAGGGGGGGAGAGAGAGAGGAGGGGTGACAAGAAAAGGAAAAAACCGATAGGTCAGTCACGTAACCTCCCCCTCTAGAGTCTAAGACACGGTCGGTTTTGTACGGAAGTACGAACCAAACAAATTAGCACCTGTACGGTATTTTATTACGTACGGTTGTGGCATTTTTGTCCGTATCTGGCCCGGCAACATCTCATCTTGACGTTTCCAGCGGTCAGAATCAGTACTTCGCACAAAATCACGTCGCGACAAAATATTCCGAAGGTGAAATAAAATACGGGAAAATCTTTGACAAAGCAGCATAATATAGTGTGGATACGAAATTCCATACCGTGCGTATCTTTTTATTTGATATAGTACGATATTTTTTAAAAACTATTTTCTGACGGTGAATAATGGGACGGCCGTCTGGAAAACGGCCATCCACTTTCGTTCTCGCCGGTACGAATTTGACGGCGTACGGGATGACCGTCCGGCCGAAAACGACAAATTAGGGTTTGAGGTTATTTTTTTTCGGGCAGTCTCGAGAAGCAATCTGGACCGTCCGTTTTTCTTTTACATGTGAATTAGACACCGTGTATCGCTATTAGTGTTAATAATTTTTTCGCCACTTAAAACATCTTTTCTCCGTATTCACTTGTCGGATTTTCAATTTGAGACCGCCAATCGGAAGCTGAGAATCTTGCCTTTCAATCACAGCCGTCAGATCTTCAATTCGACACGTATGTACGGAGAAAAAACGTTTTAAGCGGCAAAAACATCATCAACACTAATAGCGACCACGGTTGTAGGGAGCGTACGGACCACCTATTCAGTGACTCCTGGGAGAGTATGGGCCAATTAGAGTGGCCACATGTTTGGAATATTAAAATTCGAAAAAAGACAAATTTAACGGCCGTCTAAAATCCTAACTGCTGGCTGTAAAATAGGTGACGGTCGTTTATATTAGGCGGAAAGAGTATAAGTGGTCAATTTTTGGCCGGTTGTGGTTATTTGCAGTTTAGTACACCGCGAATCGCCATTACACCGTGAATCGCTATTAGCGTAATAAAAAATATAGCGTAATGAAACAATTAGCTTACTTTACGGTAAATTGTGTTTTTTCGGGTACACCATGATACTAATTTATCATGTACTCTAATTTGTAAACTGCTTTGTAAAAAATTTCGGCACATAATATTCCATACTAAAACATGTATATGTACGAAATTGTTCAAATCGTACGCCGTCGCGTTTTTTTTACATCTGCGTATCCCGGAAAATATTTACGCAATTATATATTATTATATTTTCTGTACTTTTAAATGTAAAAAGGTACGAAATAATACATTTCTGATAGTCCGTACACCACACTATTTAAAAGGACACTAAATTACAGTTATGAACCGTATTGAGCGGGGTACCTCAAATAACGTGCAAAAACATTTAGCGTACTTTATTCTATTTGAGAATTTGCCCCAAAAAAAGGGGTACCCCAATTAGCGTCATGTACGCTAATAGCGATTCACGGTGTACTGTACACCGCGAATCGTAATTAGAGTAAATTACTCTAATTCGGTCGCTCGAAATTTCGACTCAATCACATGAAATAGAGTAAATGATTATAAATTTTTCATTATTTTATTTAAGGAAAAGTTTAATTAGCATTTTAATTCTAATATAGGTTCGTTTTAAATAGTGTGGAGTACGGACGACCTCCGACCGTGCAAAATTGTACTTTATTAAGTAAAAAAGTACAAATAATGATTTAATACAGGTAGTTATCATGTAAATGCGTTTTAAAAACCACGTAGTGCAAACGTCATAGTGACGATAAACAGTACGTTTTGCCAAATTCTGTGCGAATACCTTATTTGCAGTAGAGGATATTAGCGTGCCAAATTAGAGTACTTATATAAATTAGAGTAAACTTCATAGTTGAAACAGCTCTATTACATAAATTAGCGTTCATTACTCTAATTTTTTTATTTTTTTTGTACTCTAATTATTTTATTACTCTAATTACGATTCGCGGTGTACTATAGCTTGGAAGTCCGGGTTTACTTTTTTACGTGTGGTTGAGAGTTAGTCCGGGTTAACTTTTTAACGTGTGGGTGAGAATTCCGTGTATCAAGGAAAATGAGAAGCGACAAAACTGGAAATACTTTTATGATATTTTCGTACACAAAAAATAGGATAGTCTGCGACAACATCGAATCTATAGATGTCATATTCGTACAGATTTGGACTTTTTTACAAAAACTACGTAGTATTCGTTTGTTTCGTAGCTTTTGTAAATTTCGTACGTCTCAACTATACAGAAAATTGTACGGACATTTAAAAAAAAATGTTGGTTCATTTACGCGCGCGAATTATCATCTATCCTCCACTCCTCTTTCACACTCTTTCACACTCCTTCACAAGAAGCCGCCATTGGAGACGCTATAAGATCGGCCATTAAACTTGTCATTGAACCCACCCTTCAAGTTTCCACGAAACGAAAGAGAAGCATCCATGCCTAGGCCAAAAGGAATCAAGTGGGATCACGTTAAGGCTCCAGACGGTGTGTTGCTTAGGAATAACAAAATATGCATCTCCAGATACTGCAATTTTGAATACAATGGTCAAGCAACCAGGATTAGAAACCATATGCTTGGAAATGTTAAAAGTGGGGGCATTAAAGCTTGCATTTTATGTCTAGATGAAGTGCAAGCGGAGTTAAATGAAAACTGCAAAATGTTCTCATGGCTCTCAAAAACGTGTCATATCCGATTTGGATGAACTCACTAGATATCCTCGATCTGGATCTAGCCAAATAAGCAAGGTACAAGGTGTTAAAAAAACAAATATATATATATACATACAGTATGCATAACAAAAAAAAGGTGGGTGTAGCATAGGCAAAGGCTTTTGAAATTATGTGGTCTCCATTAACCCACAGAATGAGCAGCCCATGTAAAGCCTCTAGGATAATATTTGACCCATTCACTTTCCCACTGAATAAGTGCCACCCAGGCACACAAATATTCAAACCACCCACGCCCCTTTGAGGACAAGATTCCCTTGGGTCAAACGCAAAAAGAATCACTCAATTTGCTCCCCTGGGCAGTAAGTTATGGCTGGCCAAAGATGGCCTATAAATACAAAAGGTCACCTTGAGAGAGGCGCCTCAAACACGCTAGGTCCCTTAACCCCTACTCACAACTACTTACTACTCTGCCCTCGGCCAATCAAAAGGGTGTATAGTACAAGAAGGTACAATGGCCGATTGTACTTCTTGTACGGCCATTGTACAACATGGCCTTCTGGTTGACACTTGTCAACATGGGAGCCATTGTTCCTCCTCCTATCCTTTCTGGGGTCCAATGATGTGGCACCACGTCGCATAGCACGCCGCTATGTTCGAAAGCCGCCAAAGATTCATTCAGGTTTGGCGCGGGCGACGACGTCCGTCCGATCATGTATTTTACACGGTTAGATTCGCGTCCGCGAGCGTCGTTTGACTATAGATGTCGTTTCGTCAATTTTGGTTTGTTTTAATAAAAGTGGCGTTTTCCTTAACACTTTAAATACATAGCAAATTGATTACGTGTATCTTTTTGCTAACGCCTTAATGGTTAAGGCGTACGTCTATGTAATATTATGTAGACCCAAGTTCAAATATCATTTAGTACATCATTTTGGCAATCTATCAATTGTGTTTGCTTGTCTGCCTGTTTCTTTTTGTCTTTGGCGGCAGCAATGGTGACTCTCTCTCTCTCTCCTCTTCACTCTAGGTTCTAAATTAAGAAGTGAATATTAATTACTTCTTTTCAACACTCACCTTAATTCTTAGTCAACTTTTAATTTAAGTCCACAATTTTCTATACCGAATTTTAACTTAGGAGTAGGTATAGGTTTTGTCATCATGTCTGCAATCATCTCTTTATCACTTTTTAAAACCAGTTTAGTTATTTTATTCTCAACCTTCTCTTTGACAAAGCTTAGTCTTATATCCATATGTTTAGCTTTGAAATGGTGTTTTTGATTAGCTACGATAGAGATAACAGCTTGATTATTACAAAAGACATTCTGAGTCCTAGATTTCATAAACCCAAGTTCTTCGAGTAGAGATTTGACCCACATTAATTCTTTAGTGGCAGCACATGAAACAATGTATTCATTCTCCATAGTGGACTGAACAACTACTTTTTGCTATTTCATATTTCAACAGCATGCACCAAACCCATTTCGGAACACATATCCAGTTGTACATTGTCTCAAATGCTCATCCCCGTAACTGGCATCACTCCAAGTGGTGATGTTAGTGTGCTCCCCTCCCAAATGTAACCATAATTCCCTTGTTCCCACCAAATACCTCATTACTCTTTTGGTTGCTTCCCAGTCTCTTTTCCTAGGTTCATTTAGACTTCTACTAAGAACGCCTACAGTCTCAGCTATGTCTAGACGTGTATAATTCATAAAGTAAATTAAACTGCCTACAATTTTTCTATAAGGAATTCCTTCGATAAACCTCTTTTTTTCCTCATCTATCTTATCATTCAAAATCAATATCCCTCCCTCTTCACTCCCCTCCGATACTTTTTTAAGATCCATGGGAGTGGTACACCCATTTGCTTTCTCCATATGAAACTTTTCTAGCATATTACCAATAGCTTGTTTTTGAGTGAGTCTTATAATTCTATTCCCTCTATCCCTCTCCATTTGAATCCCCAAAATGTATTTGAATCGCCGAGATCTTTCATGTCAAATCGACTTCTCAAATCATGTTTGAGTTTGTTAACTTTATTTAAGGACTTGCTTAAGACAAACAAATCATCAACATAAATAGCAATAAATATCACTCCATTTTCATCCTCAAATACGTATATGGAGTGATCTAAACTTATTCTAATGTATCCCAAGCCTGTCAGAAATTCGTCCAATTTTATGTTCCGTTGCCACGAGGCTTGCTTAAGGCCATAAAGTGATTTTATCAGTTTGCTCACCTTACTTTCTTCTCCACTTTCCACGTATCTTTCCGGTTGCCTCATGTAGATTTCTTCTTCCAACTCTCCGTGTAAAAAGGCGGTATTAATATCCATCTGGTGTATTTCCATATCCTCTACTACGGCTAAACTTAAGAGGATTTTGAGAGAAGGGAATTTGACTACGGGTGCAAAGGTTTCTTCATAGTCTATTCCTTCTTTCTCAGTATAACGTTAAGCTAACCTAGCCTTATATCTTTGAATGGTATTATCTGGGTTTAGTTTAAGATAATTAACCCACTTACATCCAATCGGTTTTTCTGTTCGATGGAAAATCTACCAACTCTAATGTATTGCCTTCCATGAGACATGCCATTTCTTCATTGATGGCAGTGATCCACTAGCTACTTTTTGGGGAATTTATGGCCTCGAAGTATGTCTGAGGTTCTTCTGGGTGAGACATCTTTGTGAGTTTGTTATTTACATATCTTTATTGAAGCCGTTTACTACTTGTTCTTCCTCCTTCAAAATTTGACGCCGATATGGAAGGCATCCTCGGGTTTTGTTTAGGAAGATTTTCATCTCCCATCTCTTCCAATTCCGGTGTTTGATCAAGTTCCTCGGCGGTTTCCACTTTGTATTTTGGTGTTACCTCGGATGTTGTCTTTTCGTCCTTCTTCTTTGGTACATCTGCAGATTTTTCCTTATCCTCGTCTTCTTTCTCTTCATTTCCCAAGTCAAAGTCAGAATACTGACCCGATTCAAATCTGATTTTGACTTCTTTGTTATATTTGAATGGATCAATAGAATTTACTTCATTCATCACTACTATGTCTTTTACTAAAAGGATATCTCTCATTTTCAAGTCATACACTCGATATCCTTTTGTGCTCATATCATATTCCACAAGATATCCTGGTTTCCCTCTTCCCTCTAACATCCATTTAGTCTTATCGAAATCCAAATTGTAGACTTGACTTCGAAACACTCTCAAACTAGACAAATCTGGTTTTCTTCCCATCCACCTTTCATACGGAGTTTCCTCCTTATTTGCCGAAGTTAGCACTCTATGTTTGATGAAGTTAGCATAGTTCATAGACTCAGCCCAAAACTGCAATCCTATTCATTTATCAGTTGGCATACTTCTGTACATATCTCCTAAAGTTCTATTCACTCTTTCTGCTACTCTGTTTTGTTTCGGATCATAAGAAACGGTTTTCTCATGATGGATTCCTTTTTTTTAAGAAATTCTTCAAATATTTTTGAGGTGTATTCTTTCCCATTATCACTTCTTATCTCTTTTATTGAGGTTTCATGTAATTTTTCATTCCAAACTTTGTATTTTTTAAAACATTTTAGTACCTCTGACTTTTGTCTAAGAAAATATACCTTAGTGTATCGAGACCTATCATCTGATATGGTTAGAATCCATCTTTTCCCCACATGTGAAGCATACCTAGTTGGTGCCCAAACATCAGTGTGAACTAGATCTAATACTTTTTTTCTTCTAAATGTGGATGCATTTGGAAATGGAAGTCTATGAATCTTCCCTTGGGCACATCCACTACAATCATCTGTGGTCTTATCATCTCCAAACTCAATTTCATAAACTACTCCCTTTTTCTTCATTTTCTTTAATCTATCTAGATTCACATGCCCCAACCTCTTGTGCCAAAGTATCATATCACTTCCACACAAGTAGAGAACACCTTTTTCATTGCGAAGTACAATTTTGAACATTTCTTGACTACCCTTTATCAGCTATAAAATAAACCTCATTATCAAAGCAAGCTGTGAAGATTCCTTTCTTAGTTCCGGTTTCGAACTCTTTTTCATCTAGAACAGCTGTAAAGACATGATTCTTGCTAAGTTGAGGAATGTAAAGAACATTTGAGAGTGTTACAATTGAAGCCTTTCTATCAAGTAGATCTTTTAAATCAACCGATCCATCAAGACTTGTGGTTTGTACTCTACCATCTCCATACTCTATCTCAACCGTTGGATTTTTTCTTAATTTAGTAAATCACCTCTTATCCTTGCACATATGCATTGAGGCCCATGAGTCTATGATCCACCCATCCTCAGGTGGATCCCTCTTACCTACGAAAGCAAACTTTTATCTTTGTAGAATGTCTGCATGTATTTTAGTGATTTTGGTTTAAGAATAAGCTCCTCAAGCTCCTCTTCCAGTTCGGTTACGTCATCTTCTTCCTCGTCATGAACTTGAGTCAGAAAAGCCTTTTTCTTTCCTCCATCTTTTGAGGAACCTTGTCCATCTTTCAGTCCGAGATGTGCAAGCTTGACACAATCTGCCATATAATGGCCTGGTTTCTTGCAGAAGTGATATAATTCACCTCGAGGAGCTCCTCTCCCTTGTCGATCAAAAATGCCACCTCTTTGTCTTTTTCCTCTAAAGTTTCGATAGGGATCCTTTCCCTTTTCCTTAACACGCTTCCGCCAATCAGATCCAGCAGCCAATGATTAAACACTCGGACCTCCTCTCCAAAGTTCTATGGTACTCTCTTTCACTAAAATCATCCCTATTGTATCATCCCAATTCGAATAGCTATCACCTAGACCTTGCAACCGATTAATGATATTTTCATACTCTTCAAGTAGTTTCATTATCGGTGTATTTAACTTTTGTCTCTCAGACCATGAATTACATGCGCTCTCTAGTTCTCCAAATAATGCTCCTAAGTCATTGCAATAATCATTCATACTTCCTCCCTTGTAAGTATAAGCTGAAACAGTAATTTCTATTAGCTTATGCTGCTATAATGACCCACTCTTATATTTGTTTACAAGAGATACCCAAATATGAGAGGAAGATCTAACATGCATAACAGGAATGGCAATACCCTTCACTACACTTTTGAGATTAAGAGCTTAGCCACCTTGTCCTTATAGTTCCAATTTTCATATTCTGACCGTTCGGTCTCACTCCTTGTCACAATTGCTGGTGGTGTTGCTGCTAGTATTGTCTTTGACAATGGAATCCCTTGAGAAGCAACTCCTCTCTTTTCTCCTTCCATGATTATTTCCTCCTCTTCCTCGTCATCGTTTGTAATGGTAGCTGATGTTTTAACAGCTCTTGTGACAGAGGTGCCAGAAAAACCTGTTCCTCTAAACCCAGGTGGAGATGGGCATCGAATTTGCACGGACACTATGCCCCATAGGTGCTTCTCAAAAAGTTCTCCCTCCATCATCATTTCCCAATAAAAAACGTCTGATCCATTAAACATAGGCACCCTAGAGGTGTAGTAATTGATGGTTCTTTTAGTATTTTCTAGGTCTAAAACATAATGTAGAAAAGAAGCCGAGGTAATTTGCCTCTAACTCCTCTCTTCAACTCCCACACTTGTTGTAGTCACTGAAAGTTGGAGAGGAAGCTAGAGCCATGGCTGCCTATGCTATCCGGAGATTTACTGGTAGTGGATTAGTTGATATACGGGTAGTAGATTAGTTGATTTACTAAAAGAGTACGTTTTGGAACCAGGAATTGATTCTGGTACCTACCTTCCATCAAACCGCCGCTAGCCGGTAGATTTAGCCGTTTAGTCTAAGACAACTGTTAGGACATATAGGGTTTGATAAATCTATAAATGTTTCCACGTCGACTAATTCATTTAACGGCAACTATTTACTAGATATATAGATTTGGTTATATAAAATACGGATTAAGGTACAAAAAAGAAACAAGTATAGCGCATTTGTTTCAATAGCGAAACGAATACCGCGAATTTATTTATGACGGCTAAGATTGAAATCTACATTTAATCGCACGGCCGGAATGAATGCCAAGATTGCAGATGAGGATTTCAGCAGTTTGTGGTCATCACCACATTGGATGACACGTGGCACCGTGACATTGGATTTTGGCATCTCTAAGAATTACGAAACAAATTCGAATATGACATGTGTCGACTTATTGGCCATGTCGTACAATGTCCGTACAGAAAGTACACCAACACCGATACCTTTCTGCACGCCACAGTATATAATTCGTGCCGTACGTCAGTAGATAAAGTTTTAAGAGAGAGATAGGACATAAAAAATTTGGTAGAAATGACCCTCTCTCTAAGGGAGCTTCTGTACAAAAGGTCAACTTTGACCCTCCATAACTTAGTGCTCAAAGGAGCAAATTCAGAGATTCTTTTTGCTATCCAAAATACCCTTATCTGCAAAAACTGCCACTTTCTAAATATGGCGGCAGCCATGGCGCGCCTTTGATCCTCACTCTCTTTCTTTAAAACAAAACTAAAATAGGGAAGTGAACTATTAATTACCGCTTTTCAACAGGCTTCTTGGAAGCTGTCCATTATGAGGACTTATGGAGGTCTCTGAGTTGCATGTTATGGGCCCACCCTCTAAGGTACCCATTTTTAATGGAATAGGCTTCATATACTGGGAAAGTATGATGATAGGGGCTCTATGCGAGACAAGGTTTTGGGGGATAGTGAATGGACGAGTGGGGCGTCCATCAAGTCTTTGAATCCCTCCAGGGTTTGGAGGAAGCAGATTCACAAGGAAAGCAGATCCATCTTCAACGGAGGAGACAAAGGAAAGAGAGGTGGTGGACAAAAGAACGGAGAAGGAGATGACCACACCAATAGCAATTGGTTCAGCATTCATCTCACCTATTCCGAGGAACGAGGAGAATGATACTGAAACTTGGGACTTCAACAATATGGCGGCAAAGCACTTCATCCTCCGCCATCTTATTCAAGGGATTGCATGTCCTCATTTGCAGGTAGAAAGGGAATCCGATCTTTGGATAGCTCTCATAGAGATGTACCGAAGCGGTACGATTCAGCAACAACAGTTGGCTGATCAGAAAATTAAGGAGTATGTATACAAAGGGGGTAAGATGTTGGATTTTTGCAATGAGCTTGCTACACTTTTCATGGAACTAGAAAGTGCTGGAAAAGTATTTAGTGAAAAGGAAAAGGTTAACTGTTTACTCATGAAGTTACGTGAGGAGTTCGAGAACATAGTAAACCGTGTGCAGGACTTGGCGGACTCAAGGTGGATTTAGAATTCAGTGGTAGGGATGATTCTCGTTCGGGAGAATACAATTGACATCCGAAGGGGAGGAAAGAGTGGGCAAGCTTTGGCAGCCCGGACTGATTGGAGAAACAATGATTCCATAAAACAGGTTGGAAATTATCGAGGGGGGGTGCAGAAAAATCAGACCGAGGAGTTCGTACCAAGGACTCCCAAGGGATTGTGCCATTTTTGTAAGAAACCCGGGCACTATATGGCTGAATGCAC
This sequence comes from Zygnema cylindricum, assembly GCA_037447655.1. Taxonomy (NCBI): domain Eukaryota; kingdom Viridiplantae; phylum Streptophyta; class Zygnematophyceae; order Zygnematales; family Zygnemataceae; genus Zygnema; species Zygnema cylindricum. The sequence goes on along the minus strand of JBBHKE010002684.1, from coordinate 183,636 downwards.
TAAGTTAACTGAGCTGCGGTTAAATGAGTGGCAGACTGGTGGACCCCCGAGAGGAAAGAAAAAGGCACTTGTGACACAGGTACATGAGGAGGAATCCGAGGACGAGGACGATGAACTCCTATTGGATGAGGAGTTGGAAGCGAAAAACGAGGTCGAAATTCCACGAAAGCAAAAAATGTGCTTTCGGTGGATTTAAAGGTGAAGCAGGCTGGATTGTAGATTCAAGTGCATCCATGCACATGTGTAAAGATAAACACCTGTTCACTAAGATAAGAAAGATTCTCACCGTAGAGATAGAGTACGGGGATGGGAGGATAGTCACTACTACTCTTGTAGGATCAGTAGATCTAAAACTATTAGTAGAAGGAAAGACATCCATAGTTACATTCTTCGATGTATTGTAAATTTTGGAGTTGAACAAAAACCTCATCTCTACGTCTGTATTAGATGATAAGGGTTTTGATATTAGCACTTGGAAAGGAGTCTTTACTGCCAGTTTTGAGGAGGAAGTTTATTTCACTGCTGACGAAGGTATCCAAGGGATGTTTAGGCTGATTTTAAGAAATAAAAAGAAGAAACTTTATTATGTAGGTGTTTATGATATAAGGTTGTGGCATAGGAGGCTTAGGCATGTGAATCAAGATAAGTTAAGAGAGATGAAAAAGATGGGAGTGGCGGAAGGAATTTAGTTCGGTGAAAGTGAGAATCTAAGTGATTGTAGTGGATGTGATCAAGGTAAAGCACACAGGTTACACTTCCCAAAAACTGCCACTTATAAGGGAGAAATGATTCTAGATTTAGTACTCATAGATATTTGGGGGTAGGCCAGAGTGCCATCACCCGATGGGAAGAGATTTATGATGACTATCACTGATGATTGGTCTCGGTATTCTAAGGTGTATTTTTTGAAAAACAAATCCGAAGCTCGGGAATGTTTTAGACAATATAAATCATGGAGCGAAAAACCTCATGAGACTCGAATCATGAGAGTAAGGAGTGACAATGGTGGAGAGTGTACTTGTAACCAGTTTGAGGATTTTTTGAGGGAATATGAAGTTTAACACCAAGAGACATTTCCAGAAACCCAAAACAAAATGGGGTAGCCGAAAGATTAAATAGGACATTGAGTGATAGTGCTAGAAGTATGTTGTCGGATAAGTTGATAGGAAAAAGGTTTTGGGCAAAAGCAATGAACTGTGCTAAATATCTCAAAAATATAGTTCTTACTTCAGCTATAAAAGGTCAAACACCTAATGAGAGATGGAATGGTCGCAAACCAGACATATCTCACTTAAAGGTTTTTGCCAGTCAAGTGTTCAGACTAGATACATATCGCTCTAATTGGAAGCTAGATCGTAAAGGAAAACCGTGGTACTTATTAGGATATGATGAGGATGTTTAAGGATATAGAGTTTATGATCTAAAAAAGGAAGATATAATCTTAGTAAAGCATCTAGTAGTTATGGATGAAGAAAAGTCTATGGATCCCTTCAAATATACAAAGTCAGTAAAAATCAGATTTGAGTCATAAAATTCCGATGACTTTGACCTTCCTAACTATCCAGGTTTTAGAGAAGATGACATTTTTGTAGGTACAAATCAGACCGAAAGGGACTCGATTGCGGAAACTCCGGTAACAACTCTACTCGAAGTGGAAGACGTGGTGGAAATTGATTCAGAATCAAAAGACAAGGGAGAAGCCGAGTTTGTTCGAAAGAACCCACGAGAACCATCTATTGCGGCCACAGATTTTGAGAAAGGAAGGAGAAGTAGCAAAATGTTGCAAGAAAAACAGGTTAATAACAAGGTAACAAAACTATCTCATCAAGATGAGCCTCAGACTTATAGAGAGGCGATGACTTGTTCAGAGAGGAAAAGGTGGAAGACAGCCATCAATGAGGAGATGGCCTCAATTATGGCAGCCGATACTTGGGAGTTGGTGGATTCTCCTCCTAACTGAAAACTAATCGATTGTAAGTGGGTGTTCAAAATAAAATTGAACCCAGATAAAACCGTTGAGCATTACGAAACCCGGTTAGTGGCAAAAGGATTTACACAGAAAGAGAAATCGACTACGAGGAAACCTTTGCCCCGATCGTCAAATTTCCCTCCGTCCGCATACTTCTCCGTCTAGCAGCAACGGAAGACATAGAGGTGCACCAGATGGACATCAAGACAACCTTTTTGCATAGATAATTGGAAGAGGAGATATCATGGGACAACCCAAAGGATTTGTGGAGGAAAGAGAGGAGAGTAAGGTATGCCGGCTAATTAAATTTCTTTATGGTTTGAAACAAGCACCTCGACAGTGGAATAAGAAGCTTGATGAGTTTTTTACTAGTCTGGGATATATTCGTATCAGCTCAAATCACTCAATCTATTTTTTTCAAAGTGAGGAAGGTGCTATTTTTATTGCAATTTATGCTGATGATTTGCTTATTTTAAGTAAATCAATGGAAAAAAATAAATCAACTGAAAACCGATCTTAAAGGGAGATTTGAGATGAAGGATATGCGGGAGGCAAGATATATTTTAAGAATTCAAGTAGAAAGAGACCGATAAAGAAAAATTATAAGATTGACTCAAAATGAAGCAATAGGGAACATGTTGGAAAAATTTCAGATAGATAAGGCTAATAGTTGTACAACTCCAATGGAGTAAAAAAAAGGAAGTGAGGGGAGTGAGGAAGAAAAAATCATAGTATTAGATGAGGAATTAAGTCTTGAAGAACAGAATTTCATGTAAACTATTCCTTACAGGCAAGTAGTGGGAAGCCTAATATATTTTAAAAAATCTACCTAGCCGAATTTAGCTGTAGTTGTAAGAGTGCTGAGAAGAAGTCTAAATGCTCCCACTAAGAGGGATTAGGAGGCGGCTAAGAGAGTCCTTAGATATTTTACTGGAACTAGGGATTTATGGTTACATTTGCGTCGGGAGAATACTGACATCACTACTTGGAGTGATGCCAATTATGGTGATGCTCCGAAAAAGAGATGTATTTTTGGATATGTATTATATGTGGGTGATGGGGCTTGTTGTTGGAGTAGCAAACAACAAAAGGTCATTGCTCAGTCCACTATGGAGGTTGAGTATATAGCCTGTTGCTTTGCTGTAAAAGAATTGATGTGGGTCAAGTCTTTCCTTGGTGAGCTTGGTTACCTTAAGAGTGGTGTGCAAAAAATGTTTTGTGATAATGAGGCAGCAATCGCTATTTCTGCCAATCGTAAACATCATTTTAATACCAAACACATGGATATTAGACTTAGTTTTGTTAGAGAGAAAGTAGAAAACAAAATAATCAGTTTAGAGTACCGATCAGATAGCGATATGTTATCATATATGATGACCAAACTTGTGCTTTCGACTAAGCTAATTTTCTTTAAGGAGAAGTGTGGTCTGAAATTTAAGTGTGACTAGAAAATAAGAGGAGTGTAGAAATTGATGGTTGTTTTAGTATTTTCTAGGTCTAAAATATAATGTAGAAAAGAAGCCGAGGGAATCTGCCTCTAACTCCCCTCTTCAACTCCCACACTTGTTACAGTCAGTGAAAGTTGGAGAGGAAGCTAGAGCCATGACTGCCTATGCTATCCGGAGATATACGGGTAGTAGATTAGTTCATACACGGGTAGTAGACTAGTTGATTTACTAAAAGAGTACCTGTTGGAACCCAGGATTTGATCCTGGTACCTACCTTCCGTCAAACCGCCGCTAGCCGGTAGCTTAAGCCGTTTAGTCTAAGACAACTGTTAGGACATATAGGGTTTGATAAATCTATAAATGTTTCCACGTCGACTAATTAATTTAACTGTAACTATTTAATGGATACATAGATTCGGTTATATAAAATACAGATTAAGGTACAAAGAAGAAACAAGTACCGCGCATTTGTTTCGATAGCGAAACGAATACCGCATATTTATTTATGACGGGTAAGATTGAAATCTACATTTAATCGGAGGGCCAGAATGAATGTCGAGATCGCGGAAAAGTATTTCAGCGGTTTGTGGTCATCACCACATCGGATGACACGTGGCACCATAACATTGGATTTTGGCATGGTTAGGGATTACGCAAAAAAAATCGGATATGACATGTGTTGACTTTTTGGCCATGTCGTACAATGTCCGTATAGAAAGTACACCGCCACATGTACCTTTTTGTAGGACACATTAATATGGTTGGTGCCGTACGTCAGTAGATAGAGTTATTAGAGAGAGATAGGACTTCGAAAATTTGGTAGAAAATATCCTCTCTCTAAGATAGCTTCTGTACAAAAGGTCAACTTTGACCCTCCATAACTTACTGCTCAGGTGAGCAAATTCAAAGATGTTTTTTGCTATCGACTCAAGAAAGTCTTGCCTTCAAAAGGTTGAAGGTTGTTTGAGTTTTTGTTTGCCAGGGTGGCAGTTATTCTTGCTGAAACACAAAAGGGTCAAGTTCATCCTAAAGGCTTCTTGCATGTTTCCTTTTTCTGAGGACCTATGGAGGTCTCACAATTGCAAGAGGGTGGGCTCATAACCTGAAATTCTATCCTCTCCATTAACCCATAGAATGAGCAGCCTATGTAAAGCCTCTAGGATAATATTTGACCCTTTCACTTTCCCACTGAATAAGTGCCGCCCAGGCAAACAAATATTCTGACCACCCACAACCCTGTGAGGACAAGACTCCCGTGAGTCAAACGCAAAAAGAATCACTAAATTTGCTCCCCGGGTTGTAAGTTATGGCTCGCCATAGATGGCATTTGAATACAAAAGGTCACCTGGAGAGAGGCGCCTCAAACACGCTTAGTCCCTTAACTCCTACTCACAACTACTTACTACTCTACCCTCGGCAAATCAAAAGGGTGTATATTACAAGAAGGTACATTGGCCGATTGTACTTCTTGTACGGCCATTGTACAACATGGCCTTCTGGTAGACACTTGTCAACATGGGAGCCATCTTTCCTCCTCCCATCCTTTCCGGCGTCCAAAAATGTGGCGCCACGTGGCACAATGCGTCGCTATGTTTGAAAGCTGGTAAAGATTCAATCAGGTTTGGCGGGGGCGACGACGTCCGTCCGATCATGTATTTTACATGGTTAGATTCTCGTCCGCGAGCGTCGTTTGACTATAGATGCCGTTTCGTCAATTTTTGTATGTTTTAATGAAGGGGACGTTTTGCGTAAAACTTTATATACATAGCAAAATGAACACGTATATTTTTTTCGTTAACACCTTAATGGTTAAAACGTATGTGTTATTTTGTAGACCCAAGGTGAAATCTCATTCAGGGCAACATTTTGGCAATCTATTAATCTTTGTGCCTGTCGGCCTGTTTCTTTCTGATTATGGCGGCCGCCATGGTGCCTCTCTCTCTCTCTCTCTTCACTCTCAATTCTAAATTAATAAGTTAATTTTAATTGCTTCTTTTCAACAAGAATGATACCCAAACGTAAGAAGACACCAACATGGCTGCCAAAATCTTCATTCTAAGACACCTCGCTCAGGCTTTGGCAACCTTCCACCTTCACATTTACAAGGCGGACGAGTTATGGGTGAAATTGGTGGAGATCTATATAGCTAGTACTATTCAAGAGCTCCAATTGGCCGAGCAAGTTAGGGAACTATACTTACAAAGGGGGAACGATATAAGACTATTGTAATGATATTTCTTGTTTGTATATGGAGATGGAGAGTGTCGGGTGGACAGGTACAATAAAGATGAAAAGGAACACTCTCATTATGAAGTTACCGGACGAGTATGAAAACATAGTGTACCGAGTACAGGATATGAGTGATAGTTCATGGAAGTGGAACACAGTGGTCTGGATGATTCTTGTGCAGGTGAACACAATTGAGATTACGAGAGGGGGAAAGAACATCCACGCTCTAGCTACAAGAGCAAATCGGTGGGGGAAGGATCCGAAAAAACCGTACAAAAGAGAGAGGGATCAGTTTGGAGGACCGAGGACTCCAAAAGGTCTTTGTCACTTTTGCAAAAAGCCGAGACACATCATAGCGGATTGCGTCAAGCTGTCGGAGCTGAGGCTCCAAGAGAACCGTGGAGCGGGTTTTCGGGTGGGAAGAAGAAGGCACTTGTGGTCACAAAAGTGAAAAGAGAAACCGAGGACGAGTCCTCTAAGTAAGAGGATGGGGAGCTTCTTCCAGACGAGAGTCTAGAGTAGAAGGAGATCCCTTGGAAACAAAAGTGTGCTCTCGGAGAAGTTCGCGAAGCTCCATAGGAAGGATGGATCATCAACTAAGGTGCATCCATGCAAATGTGTCGTGATAAGTACCTCTTTACTAAGCTAAGAAATATCCCTACTGTAGAGATAGAGTATGGGGATGGGAGAGTGGTTATTAGAGATCTTGTGGGGTTGGTAGATATGAAAGTCTTAGTGCAGGGTAAGACTTCTATTCTCACCTTCTCAGATGTACTATCGTTCCTCAGCTGAGTAAAAATCCTATCTCTAGGTCTATGTTAGATGACAAATAGTTTGATTCCTTCACTAGAAAAGGAGTCTTTACAGCTAAGTATGGTGATGAAGTCTACTTCACGGCAGATAACGGTAGCCAAGGAATGTTTAGGCTTAACCTAAGTAATGAAAAGAAGAATGCTTACTATGTTGGTTTTCCAAAGTTGTTGATTTGGCATAAGCAATTCGAGCATGTGTATTTTGATAGACTGAGAGAAATGAAGATGCTTGGTGTAGTAGAAGGTATTCAGTTTGGGGATAATAAAATGGTGGATGATTCTAGTGAATGTGCTCAAGGTAAGGCTCAAAGACTTCCCAAAGCCGCCACATATAAGGGTGAGAACTTACTAGAATCTGGTCCACACAAATATCCAGGGACCTGCAAAAGTACTTTCGGTTGTGGGGAAGAGGTTTATGTAGAAAATAACCGATGACTAATCTAGATACTCAAGAGTCTACTTCCTAAAAACAAAGTTTGAAACACCAACTTACTTCAAAGAATATAAAGCCTGGAGTGAGAAGTTGCATGGAACCCCTATTAAGAGAATAAAGAGTGATAGTGGGGGAGAATATACCTCTAACGAGTTTGAGGAATACTTGAGAGATGAGGGAGTTCAGCACCAAAACATTATACCATATAACCCCGATAAAAATGGGGTAGCTGAGAGGTTGAACCGAACACTAAGAGATAGTGTATCCAGTATGTTGGGTGTAACTCTGAGACCTCCATAAGTCCTCAGAGTGGACAGCTTCCAAGAAGCCTCTAGGATAATCCTGACCCCTTTGTGTTTAAGCAAAAATAACTGCCACCCTGGCAGACAAAAACGCTGACCAACTTCACCCCTGTGAAGACAAGACTCCCCTGAGTCGATAGCAAAAAGAATCTTTGAATTTGCTCCCCTGAGCAGTAAGTTATGGGGGGTCAAAGTTGACCTTTTGTACAGAAGCTCTCTGGGAGAGGGGGTCCTATCTTCTAATTTTTCTAAGTCCTATCTCTCTCACAGACTCTATCTACTGATGTACGGAACCAATCAGAATTGAGTTCCGTACGTAAAAGTACAGCCGCCGGTGTACTTTATGTACGGACATTGTACGACATGGCCAAAATGTCGACACATGTCAAATCCGGATTCGGTGCCATGATCTCCGGAGATTCTACGATCCAACGGAATTTCGCCACGCGTCATCCGATGTGGCGATGGCCACAAACCGCCGAAATCTTCCTCCGTGATCTCGGCGCTAATCCCGGCCGTCCGATTAAATTCAGATTTAATCGTGGCCGTAATAAATACATGCGCGGTATTTATTTCACTTCCGAAACAAATGCGCGGTATTGATTCGTAATCCGTACTGTCATTCGTACCGGATCTATGTATCCCGTAAATCGTAACAGTTAAATGAATTATCGTACGTATTCTAATTTATATATTTATCAAACTATATATCACGTAATACTACTGCTAGATCTAACGGCTAAGGCTACCGGCTATTTCCTGTCTGCCGGCCGGTAGGTACAAGGATCAAATCCTGCCGCCGGCACATTCCTTTTAAATAAATAAATAAACCCTAGTATAAATTTCCCGTAAACCTCAGGATAGCCAAGGTAGCCATGGCTCTAGCTTCCTCTCCAATTTCTCAGTGACTGCGACAAGTTTGAGATTTGGAGAGAGAAGTTAGAGGTAGACTGCCTCGGCTTCTTTCTATATTTCTATTTAGACCTAGAAAATACTAATAAAACCATTAGTTTCTACACTCCCCTTATTTTCTAGTCAATCTTTAATTTCAGACCACACTTCTCCCTGCAAAAAATTAGCTTAGGGGAAGGCACAGGTTTGGTCATCATATCTGCTACCATCTCACTATCTGGTCTGTACTCTAAACTGATTATTTTGTTTTCTACTTTCTCTCTAACAAAACTGAGTCTGATGTCCATGTGTTTGGCTTTAAAATGGTGTTTAGGATTGGCAGAGATAGCGATTGCTGCCTGATTATCACAAAATATTTTCTGCACACCACTCTTAAGGTGACCAAGCTCACCAAGCAAAGACTTGACCCACATCAATTCTTTTACAGCAGAGCAAGAGGCCATATACTCAGCCTCCATGGTGGACTGAGCAATAACCTTTTGCTGTTTGCTACTCCAACAGCAAGCCCCATCACCCACATATAATACATATCCAGAAGTACATCTCCTCATCGGAGCATCACCATAACTGGCATCACTCCAAGTAGTGATGTCAGTATTCTCCCCACCCAAATGCAACCATAGATCTCTAGTTCCTACCAAGTATCTAAGGACTCTCTTAGCTGCCTCCTAATCCTTCTTAGTGGGAGCATTTAGACTTCTACTCAGCACTCCTACAGCTGCAGCTAAATCCGGCCGGGTACAATTCATAAAATAGATTAGACTTCCCACTACTTGCCTGTAAGGAATAGTCTGCATGAACTTCTGTTCATCATGAGATAATTCCTCGTCTAAGACTATGACTCCTTCTTCCTCACTCCCCTCACTTCCCTTCTTCAACTCCATTGGAGTTGTACAACTATTAGCTTTATCCATTTGAAATTTTTCAAGCATGTTCCCTATTGCTTCTTTTTGAGTCAATCTTATAATTTTCCTTTTTCGGTCTCTCTCTACTTGAATTCCCAAAATATATCTTGCTTCTCCCATATCCTTCATTTCAAATCTCCCCTTAAGATCGGTTTTCAGTTTGTTAATTTTTTCCATTGATTTACTTAATACAAGCAAATCATCAACATAAATTGCAATAAATATCAAACCTTCCTCATCTTCGAAAACATAGATTGAGTGATCTGAGCTGATCCGAATATATCCCAGACCGGTAAGAAACTCATCAAGCTTCTTATTCCATTGTCGAGGTGCCTGTTTCAAACCATAAAGAGATTTAATCAGCCGGCATACCTTACTCTCCTCTCCTTCTTCCACAAACCCTTCGGGTTGTCGCATGAAGATCTCCTCTTCCAATTCTCCATGCAAAAAGGCTGTTTTTATGTCCATCTGGTGCACTTCCATGTCTTCCGCCGCCGCTAAACTGAGAAGTATGCGGACGGAGGGAAATCTGACCACCGGAGCAAAGGTTTCCTCGTAGTCAATTCCTTCCTTTTGTGTAAATCCCTTTGCCACTAATCTGGCCTTGTAGCGCTCGATTGTGTTATCTGGGTTCAGTTTTAGTTTGAAAACCCACTTACAACCGATTGGTTTTTGGTTAGGTGGACAGTCCACCAGCTCCCAAGTATCGGCTGCCATGATTGAAGCCATCTCCTCATTGATGGCTGTCTTCCACCGGTTTCTTTCTGGACAAGTCATCGCCTCTCCATAAGTTTGAGGTTCATCTTGATGAGATAGTTTAGTTACCTTGTTATTAACCTGTTTTTCTTGCAGTCTTTTGCTACTTCTCCTCCCCCCTTCAAAATCTGAGGCCGGAATAGATGGTTCTCGTGGATTCTTTCGAACAAACTCGACTTCTCCCCTATCCCTTGATTCCGAATCAATTTCCACCACGTCTTCCGCTTCGAGTAGAGTTGTCACTGGAGTTTCCACAGCCGGGTCCTTTTCGGTCTGATTTGTACCTGCAAGAATGTCATCTTCTCTAAAACCTGGATAGTTAGGAAGCTCAAAGTCATCGGAATTTTCTGACTCAAATCTTATTTTTACTGACTTCGTATATTTGAAGGGATCTACAGACTTTCCTTCATCCATAACTACTAGATGCTTTACTAAGATTATATCTTCCCTTTTTAGATCATAAACTCTATATCCTTTAACATCTTCATCATATCCTAATAAGTATCTTGGTTTTCCTTTAGGATCTAGCTTCCAATTTGACCGATCAGTATCTAGACTGAACACTTGACTGCCGAAAACCTTTAAGTGAGATATGTCTGGTTTCCGGCCTGTCCATCTCTCATAAGGTGTTTGATCTTTTATAGCTGAAGTAAGAACTCTATTCTTGAGGTAATTAGCACAGTTCATTGCTTCTGCCCAAAACCTTTTCCCTATCCTTTTATCTGACAACATACTTCTAGCACTATCACTTAGTGTTCTATTTAACCTCTCGGCTACCCCATTCTGTTCAGGATTTTCTGGAACTGTCTTTTGGTGTTGAACCCCATCTTCCCTCAGAAAATCCTCAAACTGGTTAGAAGTATACTCTCCACCATTGTCACTCCTTACTCTCTTGATTGGAGTTTCATGGAGTTTTTCGCTCCATGCTTTATATTGTCTAAAACAATCCTCAGCTTCGGACTTGTTTTTCAAAAAATATACCCGGGAATACCGAGACCAATCATCAGTTATAGTCATCATAAATCTCTTCCCCCCCGGTGAGGGCACTTTAGCCGGTCCCCAAATATCTGTGTGTACTAGATCTAGAATTTTTTCTCCCTTATAGGTGGCTGACTTAGGAAAGGGTAATCTGTGTGCTTTACCTTGAGCACATCCACTACAATCACTTATATCATCACTCTCACTGAACTGAATCCCTTCCACCACTCCCATCTTTTTCATCTCTCTTAACTTATCTAGATTCACATGCCCAAGCCTCTTATGCCACATCATAATATCATGAACACCAGCATAATAAAGTTTCTTCTTTTCATTACTTAAGATCAGCCTAAACATCCCATGGCTACCTTTCTCAGCAATGAAATAGACATCATCCTCAAAACTAGCAGTAAAGACTCCTTCCCTAGTGCTAGTAAAAAAACCCTTATCATCTAATACTGATGTAGAGATAAGATTTTTGTTCAGCTCCGGAATAAACAATACATCGGAGAATGTTAATATGGATGTCTTTCCTTCTACTAACACTTTTAGATCTACCGATCCTACAAGAGTAGTGGTGACTATCCTCCCATCCCCGTACTCTATCTCTACGGTGGGAATCTTTCTTATCTTAGTGAACAGGTGTCTATCCTTACACATGTGCATGGAGGCACCTGAATCTACAATCAAGCCTGCTTCACCTTTCAATCCACCGTAAGCACATTTCTGCCTCCGTGGAATTTCGACCTCATTTTTCGCCTCCAACTCCTCATCCAAAAGGAGCTCATCGTCCTCGTCCTCGGATTCAGCCTCAAGTACCTGTGTGACAAGGGCCTTTTTCTTTCCTCTCGAGGTACCACCGGTCTGCCCCTCCTTTAATCGAAGCTCGGTTAGCTTAGTGCACTCTGCCATATAGTGCCCCGGTTTCTTACAAAAATGACATAGTCCTTTGGGAGCCCTTGGTTCGAACTCATCGGCCGGTTTTTTCTGCTCCCTACCCCCATAGTTTCCGACCGGTTTTCGGGAATCCCTGTTCCTCCAATCAGTCGCTGTTGCCAAGGCTTGGCCACTCTTTCCTCCCCTTCGGATCTCAATTGTATTCTCTTGAACGAGAATCATTCCTACCACTGAGTTCCATATCCACCTTGAGTCAGGCAAGTCCTGCACACGGTAAACTATGTTCACGAACTCATCAGGTAACTTCATCAGTAAACAGTTAACCTTTTCTTTTTCACTCAAATCTTTTCCCGCACTCTGTAGCTCCATGAAGAGTGTAGCAAGCTCATTGCAAAAATCCAACATATTTCCCCCTTTGTATACATACTCCTTAACTTTCTGATCAGCCAACTGTTGTTGCTGAATCGTACCACTTCGGTACATCTCTATAAGAGCCATCCAAAGATCGGATGCCCTTTCTACCTGCAAATGAGGACATGCAAGTCCTTGAGTGAGATGGCGTAGGATGAAGTGCTTTGCCGCCATATTGTTGAAGTCCCAGGTTTCAGTATCATTCTCCTCGTTCCTCGGAATAGGTGACATGAATGCTAAACCAGTTGCTATTGGTGTGGTCGCCTCCTTCTCCTTTCCTTTGTCCACCACCTCTCCTTCCTTTGTTTCCTCCGTTGAAGGTGAATCCTCTTTCCTGGTGAATCTGCTTCCTCCAAACCCTGGAGGAATTCCAAGACTTGATGGACGTCCCAATCGTCCACTCACTATCCCCCAAAACCTTTTTTCGCATAGAGCTCATATCATCATACTTTCCCAGTATATGAAGCCAGTTCCATTAAAGATTGGTACCCTAGAGGGTGGGCCCATAACCTGTAACTCTGAGACCTCCATAAGTCCTCAGAGTGGACAGCTTCCAAGAAGCCTCTAGGATAATCCTGACCCCTTTGTGTTTAAGCAAAAATAACTGCCACCCTGGCAGACAAAAACGCTGACCAACTTCACCCCTGTGAAGACAAGACTCCCCTGAGTCGATAGCAAAAAGAATCTTTGAATTTGCTCCCCTGAGCAGTAAGTTATGGGGGGTCAAAGTTGACCTTTTGTACAGAAGCTCTCTGGGAGAGGGGGTCCTATCTTCTAATTTTTCTAAGTCCTATCTCTCTCACAGACTCTATCTACTGATGTACGGAACCAATCAGAATTGAGTTCCGTACGTAAAAGTACAGCCGCCGGTGTACTTTATGTACGGACATTGTACGACATGGCCAAAATGTCGACACATGTCAAATCCGGATTCGGTGCCATGATCTCCGGAGATTCTACGATCCAACGGAATTTCGCCACGCGTCATCCGATGTGGCGATGGCCACAAACCGCCGAAATCTTCCTCCGTGATCTCGGCGCTAATCCCGGCCGTCCGATTAAATTCAGATTTAATCGTGGCCGTAATAAATACATGCGCGGTATTTATTTCACTTCCGAAACAAATGCGCGGTATTGATTCGTTATCCGTACTGTCATTCGTACCGGATCTATGCATCCCGTAAATCGTAACAGTTAAATGAATTATCGTACGTATTCTAATTTATATATTTATCAAACTATATATCACGTAATACTACTGCTAGATCTAACGGCTAAGGCTACCGGCTATTTCCTGTCTGCCGGCCGGTAGGTACAAGGATCAAATCCTGCCGCCGGCACATTCCTTTTAAATAAATAAATAAACCCTAGTATAAAATTCCCGTAAACCTCAGGATAGCCAAGGTAGCCATGGCTCTAGCTTCCTCTCCAATTTCTCAGTGACTGCGACAAGTTTGAGATTTGGAGAGAGAAGTTAGAGGTAGACTGCCTCGGCTTCTTTCTATATTTCTATTTAGACCTAGAAAATACTAATAAAAACATTAGTTTCTACATTGGGCGACAAGAAAATAAGTAAGAGATTTGGGGCAGAAGCTATGAACTGTGCCAATAACATTAAGAAAAGAGTCCTTACCTTAGCCGTAAAAGGAATGACACCTTATGAGAGATGGGTTAGAAGGAAACCAGATATCTCTCTCCTTAAATTATTCGGTAGCTAATTTTACGGTCTTGATACGGATAGGAAAAATTGTAAATTAGATGATAAGGGAAAACCGGAATACTTTGTATGATATGATAAGGATGTCAAGGGATATAGAGTTTATGACTTAGCTAAGCAAGATATCATTCTGGTCAAACACCTAGTTGTCATGGATGAGGGGAAGTCGTTTGACCCCTTCAAATATTAGAAGATGATAAGAATCAGTTTTGAGTCTGAAAATGAGGAGAACTCGGTTTTTCCCGAAAGGGACATGAGTGAAACAGTGATTGCATATTCAGAGGAGATCCAAGATACATGAGATCTATTGGAAACCTTGTTGTTTTGAAATGTTAGTTTCGTGCGTACGCGACATTTTGTGCGCACGCGACGTTTCGTACGTATGTTATTACCGGAAGTAATGTGGTTATACAAATGGAGGTTCGGATGGATTTGTGGATTGGGGGAGTAAATGTATGAGTAAAATTAAAGGGACGTGATGGAGTAATTGAGTGGCGCGGAATGCGTTAAGAAATGGACGCGGATTGCGACGCGATCCGACGTAAAATATTCGAAGAGATTGAAATGGTACGTCGCACGTACGAAACATAATGCGACAAGTGGCATTTATGGAAAAAGACGCGACGGTACAAAGAATCTTATTTCACAGGAGGACTTAAAATTGGTAAGCGTAATTTATGGCGAAGTACGTAATTGCGGTACAGACAAATTTGGATGGTTTGACGTCGTTTCGTCAAGTGGAATTTGGGATTACGTGGCGCGACATCGAGGGTGCCGAACAAGAGCGACGGACGGCGGACAAAGGCCGCCGGTATTTCTCAAGTAGTGGTGACGCGAAATCGCGTCAATCACATAATATCTATTTTTGGACGGCTCGGATTGTTTTACGAGATTCGTGGAGTCTTGTTGACTTACACGCAATGACTCAACATACGATTTTGTGTCGGTGTAAATATTTGGTTAAACATTGTTGTCTTTTTGTGAATTAGTTATTAGTGTACTTTTACTCATTTTGACATACCTTGAAGTATTCGGGTATATTAACATTAATTGAGGTAGCTGGTAGATAGCATACGGCTGGTATGCCTCCGTACGTTTAGTAGTGAGCTCTAGTTTATATTTGTAGGACTTAGGGTACGTCCCCATATAATCGGGACTTTGATAAAGTATTTTGGATTGTAGTAAAGATTCTCCGTACTACTTTGAAGAGCGTCCCTATGTGCGAAAATGAAATCGGAACTTTAGAATGTGACAGTTGTAAACGTAGTTCCAACTTGTGACGATTGAAGGCGACTACGAAACTTCCGACAATTAGTGACGCCAACAAAAACAGCGACAGTGGTAGACGTGTAGATTTTTGTGAAATCGTAGATGTTTAGGGTTTGGTGATATTGTGACATCACGCTCACTTGTGACAACATCGACGTCACGGATTCAATAACTTTCTACCATGGTTTTCCGATTTCGTTTTTTCTACTTTTCTCGCTCGACTTTATATTAAAAAAAAACCTAAAAATTGTCAAAAATAATATTTTTAAAATATCTTTCATTTTATACCAATATTGTAGTGTCTCATTCTACATAGTGTGAGATAAAAGCGATAGTGTGAGAGGGAGAGGGGAGAGGCGACTAACGCCGCAAAATTTTGCAAAGAACCCCATGAATGAAAATGGAGGTCCGAGACCCCTGCAGATTTTTTTCCGTACATGTGCGTGACGGGCACGGAAAAAAATAGCGAGGACTCTCCCTCGTCCTAAAATTTTCACATTCTTGTGGCGCGTGCGTGGGTCATTTTTCATTCGCTGTTTGGGCGGTACTTGAACTAAAATCACCTCCTCGAGGTGATTTTGGTTTAAGTTTTTTTTTGGGCTGGATTCTCTTGCCCGGGGGTTGAAAAGTGGAAAACGCCAAAATGCATTCACATGACGACAAACATGCCGTACATCCAAAGTAAGAATTGACGTATACTTTAATTTGGTAAACATAATTTTCTCGTACGGTTAAAGTTTTTTTCAAAGTTCCCTAAATTTTAGGGCAAAAATACAGAGAAAAGTAGATACTTTAATACATGGGGACGTACCCTTAGTCATTTTAAGACATAAGAACTTTCTGTACCAAAAACTGTTTATGGTCATTTTTGGCAATTTTGTCTGAGTATTGCTCTCAGATATGTTGGCAAAATTATATGAAATTTTGCATGTATGTTCCTCCTTGTATTATTTACATTGATTCAGATTTTCAGGCCTATTGTGTGCCTGGTCTGTGATTTACTTCATTGTGAAGCTGGCCGGTTTTATCAAAGTTCTGGCAGACTATTATTCTGCAATTTTAACCAGATGATGTGATCACTCTCTTCATTATTTTTGTCTGAAACTTTGTGAGGTTATTTTTTAGCCAAGAAAATATTTGTGTTTGCAGTTTCAGCTTGTTTTGATATTTCTGTAGAATTCTGTGTTGATTCAAAGTAGGTTGTTTTTGGGTAGTCTGTGGTGCTTCCGAGGGTAAATCCATGGTTGAAAATGGCTATGGACAATAAACCTCACATATTCCTATGGTCTTTGAGGATACAAAATAGGAGGAACCGGAACTGGCTTCCATGGATAGGGGAGCCGATGAGACAGTAAAGAGAAATCCAAGACTTTCCTCCATTCCAGCTTCGGAGTTACAAAGAGGAAGTAGGAGCAGCAAAAAGATGCAAGAAAAACAGGTTGTTTATAAGGTAACTAAGCTATCTCACCCTGATGAGCCTCGGTCATACTTGGAGGCAGTGAACAGTCCCAAAAAAGACAGATGGACTAGAGCCATAAATGATGAGATGGCCTCTATCATGGAAGCAAATACTTGGTAACTAGCAGACTATTCCCCGGTTAGAAACTGATTTGCTGTAAATGGGTGTTTAAACTAAAACTGAACCTAGATAGTACCATTGAAAGATATAAGGCTCGGCTGGTAGCAAAAGGGTTCACCTAAAAGGAGGGGATTGACTATGAGAAGACTTTGCTCCAAATGTTCGGTTCCCATCAGTAAAGATTCTCCTCAGTCTAGCGGCAGCAAAAAACATGGAAATAAACCAAATGGATATTAAGACCACCTTTCTCAATGGTGAGTTAGGGGAAGAAATTTTTATGCGGCAACTAGAGGGGTTCGTCGAGGAAAGAGAAGAGAGCAAAATCTGCAGGCTTATAAAGTCCTTATATGTACTGAAGCAAACTCCTCGATAGTGGAATAGGAAACTAGATGAGTTTCTCACCGGTCAGGGATATATCCGGATCAGCTCTGACCACTATATCTATATGTTGTAAGTTGAGAATGGTGTGATTTTTATTAAAATTTATGTGGATGATGAGTTGGTGTTAAGTAAGTCTTTGGAAAAGATCAATAAGTTAAAGAAAGATCTTAGAAGCATATTTGGCGTGAACGATTTAGGGGAAGCAAGATATATTTTGGGAATCCAAATGGAGAGAGATAGGGGGAAAAGGATCATTGGACTTGCTCAAAAAGAAGCAATAGGTAATATGCTTGAGAAATTCTAGATGGAAAAGACAAACAGTTGTACCGCTCCTAGGGACTAGAAGAAAGTAAGTGATGGAAATGTAGAAGGAGAAGTGATAATCTTAGATAATCAAATTAGTACAGCAAATATAGAGTGTATGAATTCTATCTCTTACAGGCAGGTTGTAGGAAGTCATATACTTTATCAACTGTACTAAGCCAGACATACCGGCAGCAATTGGAGTACCTAGTAGGAGTCTTCATGATCTTATGAAAAGAGACAAGGAGGCAGCCAACAGAGTCATGAGATATCCGTGGTCCCAGAGAGCGGTTGCCATTTAGGAGGGGAGCACCCTAACATCACACTACCGATGATGCCATGGGGATGCACTTGAAAAGATGCACTTCTGGGTATGTGTTGTATATGGGGGAAGGTGCATGTTGTTGGAACAGCAAGCAACAAAAGGTGGTTGCTTACTGTGCTATGGAGGTTGAGTATATGGCCACTTGTTCTGTTGTGAAAGAGTTTATCTTGGTCAAGTCCTTCTTGCAAGAACTAGAGTATATGAAGGAGGGAGTGCAAGAATTTTTTTATGATACTCAAGGTTCCATTGCAATTGCAGCCAATCCAAAAATTCATTTCAAAGCTAAGCATATGGACATAATATAAAGCTTCGTGAGGGAAAAAGTTGAAAATAAAATTGTGAATCTTGTGTATAGGTTTGATGAAAATATGTTGGCCAACATAATGACCAAACCTGTGCACTCTCCAAAATTAAAACATTGTAGGGAAAAAAGGGGTTTGAAAGAGAAATAAAAATTAGACTAGAAAATAAAGAGAGTGTTGAAATCACTAGATTTATGGAGTATTTTCTAGGTTTGAATAGCTTAATAGAAAAAGAAAAGAAAAGCGCATGTGGTCTGCCTCCTCCTCTTTGCTCAATCCCCCATTCTTGTTGTTGTCACTGAAGGAGAGAGAGAGAGTAGTGGAGCCATGGCTGCCTCAGCTCCATGACAGAACTAAAAAGTAACATAAGTCACTCTCAACAAAAGTTTATGTCTTGCATGACTGGAACCTCCGACCGGTAGAGCGAGGTGTAGCCGTTAGCTCTAATCGGTATGTCATAGGAGTTTTTTAAATTACATAGGGTGTGATAATTACTTAAACTGTGTTGTGAGCTTTAATCAGATTAACGGAATTACGAATGAAAAGACATAAAACTAGTTAATATATAGTGCGAGCATGATCCCGCACAAAACAAATGCATCTGACATTTGTTTCGACGGGTAACATTAAATGTCGATTTTTGATCCAACCACACATATCGTCGCTGAGATCTCGGGATGGTCACTTTGGCAGTTTTGAGACGAGGCATTTTGGCGCCATGTGGAGAGATAACATTTGGTTGCAAGAATTTGGGGAATATAAGAAGAGTAAAATATGGACACGCGTCCACTCAATGGCCTTGTAGTACACAGGCGGTACAGAAAAGTCATTCGCCATAGTACCTTTTTGCATGTACATTTATTTGATTGGTTTGTAGTGTAGTAGATAAGGGTTGTGAGAGGGGATTAGGACTTAGTATTTTTCCAGTAGACAACCACCTTTCTCTTTGAGAGTTTGTATAAATTGGCATTTTTGCCACCTCATAACTAATCGGCTGGTTGGCTGTTTTTAGTTATTCGTTTTGCTACAGACCCAAAGAAGTCCAGACTACACAGGGGTGCAGTCAGATTGTCAACTTTTGTGTTTGGGCAGCAGTGGTTGTGGTTGAAAGTGGAATTCTGTCTCCTCCATTTGACTACAAAATTATGGAAGCCTCTAGATAGTTTCAAACTAACCCACTTCAAGCCACAATCATTGCTACCGAAGAAGAGAAACTGACACTCTGAGTGCACTCCTGTGCAGCTTGGACTCCCCTGAGTATGTAGCAAAAAGAATCATTGAAAACGGCCAACGAGCCGAAAAGTTATGAGCCGGCAAAAATGTCAATTTTACACAAAGCTCTCTAAGAGAGAGGTGACTTACCTACCAAATTTTCCTAAGTCCTAAATCCCTCTCACAACCCCTATCTACTGAAGTACGAACCAATCACACGAGTGTAAAGTTAAAAAAGGTACTACGGCCGACGTCTTTTTTGTACAGCCTGTGTACAACAAGGTCACTGAGTGGACGCGTGTCATCTTTCCACTCGTCCGTATGTTCTCCGAAATTCCTACAACCAACTGTTATCCCTCTACGTGGCGCTAGGTCATCCCACGTCCATAAACGCCAATTTGACCATTCCGCGATCTCGGCAATGATAAATGCCGTCGGATTAGATCCGACATTAAATGTCAACAGTCGAAACAAATGTCCAATTCATTTGTTTCGTGCGAAATGACGTCCGCACTGAAACCTTAACTAGTTCTATGTTCCTTTGTTCACATTTTAGTTAATCGGTTTCAATTAAATGTATACGTTTAAATATGTATTAAACCCCATGTTCTTTAACGGACTTCTACGACAGACTGGTTAGAGCTAACGGCTAGACCGTACTCTACCGGTCGGAGGTTCAAGCCCTACCACACTCAACCTTTTGTTGAGAGTTACATAAGTCACTCTTTAGTCTAGCTTCATGAACTAAGGCAGCCATGACTCAACCACCCTCTCTATCCTTCAGTGACTACAACAAGTATGGTGGCTAGAGAGAGGAGGTGGAGGCAAGTTGTCCGCCCTTTTCTTTTTTTCTTATTTTATTGATCTATTTTAGACCTAAAAAATACCTTATAAATCTAGTAATTTCAACAGAAAGTGGGTTAGTTAAAAACTACTTAGAGGCTTCTTGAATTCTGTAGTCCAATGGAGGACACAAAATTGCAATGATGACGTAACAATTTTGGAACATTCACCCGAAAATCGTCCTCCCCACAAACAATCCATGTTAGTTGGGGATTCGCCGGATCAAATTGCCTTACGTGAGCAAAGGTCGAGCCTTAGTCCTCAAGCGAGATAAAAATCCAAGATGGATATACGGTGATAGGAGGGGAGGGGGGTGTCAAAAATTTGCAAAAAAAAGATTCATATCCGAGTTTAGGGGCCTGAATTCATCATACCGCCAATGTTATAACCATTCGGGAACCTGAAGATAATGTCCGGGCCATGCACAAAATTGTCCATTTCCTCCTCTCTCGTGGGATGAGGAAAAAACCAATCCAGATGCTCAACCGGGTATGGAGGTTGAGGATGCGGAGAAGCCATTACAATGGCTCTCTCCCTATTCGGTGTGGGAGGCGCCCTGAACACATCGTCGTCGTCGTCAAATTCCTCCTCACGTTGTTTCTCCTCGCTATCCGGATTTTGATCGTCCTTAGTGGTGGGATCATCCTTGCTCTTCCAACGAAAAAATCTGACCGGAATTTTGATGCTATGATCCTTTTGATGTTTGTTATGACCGAAGATGGATTGATCGTTGCCGATCATTTTTTCGCGACTTTGTGATCTCCCCATAGCTATTTTCTCCGTGAAGCACTTCTCCTCGACGACGCCTTTTACAACTTATGAAACGACCGTGGACTTTGGTTTACTTCTACGACTTTGACTTCGCTTTCTTTTTTCCCCGATATTTTCCAGATCCTTTACCTACCTATCTTCCACGACGACAATTTTGCCCTTTCTCTGTGACGACTTTGCTTTTCTTTATCTTTACTTTTCTCTCTCTTCCTCGCCGTCTTCCTTTCCCCCTCCTCCTCTTTTGCCTTTTTCCCTACTCACCTCACCTTCTACCGCCTTCTCCTTACTCAAATCTACCGATTCACCCTTTTTCTCCCTTACCCCTTTCGGTAAAGCCTACTCTTTTGCTACCTCTTCTAGATTGGTCTCTTCCCTTCCTACCATAACCGGTGTCACCCATTCCCTTACTACCTCTTCAATCCCCTCCCTTTCATGTCCCCTCCCCTCCAGCGGCACCCAACCAATGGGTAGCAATGTGGCCTGTTGAAATTATGTATTTTCTAGGTTCGGAATAGAAAAATAAATGAAAAGGAAACAACAAAGGCAACCTCCTTCTCACTCAACTCTCTAAGTCCCCACACTTGTTGCAGTCACTGAAGATTGGAGAGGGAGTCAGAGCCATGGCTGCCTATGCTGTCATAGAAGATACAGTAGGCTAAACTTAGTTTGTACCAAAAGATACTATCGGAACCAGGATTTGATCTTGGTACCTAGGGTTCGGAAGATTAGCCGGTAGACCTTTACTCTATCCTATAACCTAGGACCACTGCTAAACTATATAGGGTACGATACTTATTTGAATGTGAACGTTGCGTTACTTTTCATTTAACATTTCACGGGACGGAATGAACATAGAAATGAATTAGTACGCACGAATTCCAGACCGCACGGAATTAAGGAAACAACACTAATTTTGACGGCTAAGATTACATGTCGGCATTCATCCAACGACCGTGGTAGGAGCCGAGATTGCGGATAGGGCGTTTTGGCGTTTTTCGGATGTCGCCACTTTGGATGACACGTGGCAAAATCTTACGGGTTTGCGGAATCTCCAGAGTGCAAGACAACAAAAAGGGATGTGACAAATTTCACTATTATGGCGATATCGTACCATGTCCGTACAGTACTCCAACACCTGTACTTTATTGTACGGTATAGTCCTGTAATTAGTCCGTTCTTCAGTACTAGGGGGTTTAGAGAGGGTTTTAGGACTTAGAATTTTTTGGGTAGGTAGCCGCCTCTCCCAGAGAACATCTTGTATAAAAGGCAAACTTTGGCAAGCCATAGCTATCAATTTACTTGACAATTTTCAGTGATTCTTTTTGCTGCCGACTCAGGGGAGTCTAGGCTACACAAAGGTGTAGTTGGTCAAAGTGTTTGCCTGCCAAGGTGGCTTTATTTATAAGGGAAAGTCAAAGTGGGAAATGTTATCCAAAACTCATATTCTAACTTTGCATTATGTGGTGGAACTGAGGACACAAAAAGTCTTATTTCACAAGGGTGAAGTTGTAATGGGGTTTTGATTGTCAATGGGTCAATCATTTGGGTTTATATAAACTTGGAGTTGGCACTATCTAGATTAGCTTCTTTGGACCTACGAATTATGTGTGGCAATGGAGCCCATAGAGTTTTAAAGCCGCCTCCTTTTCTTTTGCTAATTCCTCCGCGGTACCTCTTGCTCCTATCACGGTTTCCGATGCATTTGTTTCCTTTCCTAACCCGCTCGGTGATTGCCTTTCCCTCAAGGGGTTTTCTCTCCCCATTCCACCCGTTCGTACCTCTTCCCTTTCTCCTCTTTGTCGATGTCGTTGATTACGTCGATGTAGTCGAGGGTAGCGACGACGATAAGGCAAGACACTAGGCTGTCGCCTATATAGTTGACTGCCGCCCTCCATGGAAGTTAGCTACACGTGATCAAGAAAATGTAGAAGAAGCGGCGGCTACACAAAAGGATAAGAGAATACAGAAGTTTGACCTAAAAATGACTGTACTAACGAAGAAAAAACGTATGAGGTTTTCATATAATAAATGCGTTCAAAATATACTTACAAAGTGTATTGTTCGCGACGGCACAAAGTCGTTGCGACTCCAATCATTTTGAACATTCCAACAGTGTGCGACGAAACGAATTGTGGAGATCACGCGGTTCAATGATTAGAAGATTCCAATAGTGGAACGTCGTGCAAATTATACTTACATTTTGTGTGGTCCGTGACATAAGGAAGTCTTCTCGTCCCTAATGCTTTTACATATTCCAAAAGTGAGAAGAGGAAACTAAATTAAAAAATCACGTGGTTTAGTGATTCTGCGATTCAAAGAACGATGCAACGACAAAGCGTCGTCAAGTGTACAAAGATTCATATTTAATGTACTAACTAAGGACAAAAAAGGTTCATATTTAAGGTCAAAAAAATGAAAAATGCAGGTTTTTCTTTTTTGAAACTTCCATTGTTTGCCAGGTTGATTTCTCTCACCATAAGCTGACGCTTGAATATGGTCGTCTGCTAACAATATTAGTACGATACAACAAGAGGCGACGACACATCGTCGTCGCCAAACTGGTGACTTTCCATTTGTTGGAAAATTATGCCCAATCAACGTCGTCGGTATTCCAAGACGGTGCACGAAGGTTCAACATAGAATCACTAGGGGGGGGGAGGGAGATTAGAAAAGTGAGAGACAACCAATCGCACACAAAAAGGTAGAGGTAAACAAAATGCCACAGTATAAGCGAAAAATATACCGAGACACGCAATGTAAGACGCCATAAAAACTCATATAACGTAAGAATAAAAGGTAGTACTTCTTGCTTGTATTATAATCCTCGTAAAGTGTTCTACAAACTTGTTGAAGGTCCTCGGGACAAGGCACTCCTCGTTGTTTGCATTAGAATCCGCAATCATCCAATTGAATACACTAATGCGTGCAGCCTTTTTCAACACGAGTTGGAGTTTTTGTCTCACCACTGGGGCGATAACGTGGTCCACACGCGGTGAGTCTGGAGGTGAGTCCGGTGGTGGGTTTGAGGGTGAGACGAAATCGACCGCATCACCTTCAATGAGTGTGTCATCGTCTTGTGATCTTATCCCTTCACTTGCCTCTCCCTCTCCCTCTCTCTCGCCCCACTCCATCTCCTCCTCAACGGCAGGTAATTTGAGCTAGAGCT
This sequence comes from Zygnema cylindricum, assembly GCA_037447655.1. Lineage (NCBI taxonomy): Eukaryota > Viridiplantae > Streptophyta > Zygnematophyceae > Zygnematales > Zygnemataceae > Zygnema > Zygnema cylindricum. Next base: position 159,716 of record JBBHKE010002684.1, on the reverse strand, counting down.
CTGGTTATAGCCGCAAAAAAGGTGGTAATGGGCCACATAATTTCTCAAAATAATCATGGCTGTTAGGCAAAGAAAAATGTGAAGCAACGAAAGAAAGATGCACAACAAAGGTAAATACAGAGGGAGGGAAAAGAGTGTCATTGTTGGAGTTAACGAAGAGTATATATAGGAATGGAAGGGAAACCCTTGTGAAAAAAAAGAGTGAAAACCTTCGTCAAAGTTTTAGCATTCAAAATTTTAAAACAAATATTTTGTTTGAAGGTCAAATATTTCTTTATAAAAACGAGACGGTGATAGCCGGAAAGTATTAAAATTTGCTTCAGTTTTTTACTGTGTGGGTATGCATATGGTTGATAATGGACGTTTTTCATGAAAGAGGCGTGGGAAAACATGGCAACTCATTGAATGTACAGATCTTTTTGGAAAGGCTGCGGGTAAGATAAGTGTGTCTTGTTGCATCGTTAAAAAGCCATAATGTTTGTGTGGATAAAAAATTGGACACGTGTAATTTTGGGCGACCAATTACATTACGTGAAAGATTATTTGGTTGGTAAGTATGTACTTTTTAGTTCATTTTAGTGTAAACGTTTACTCTAATACAGGATAACATTGACGTTAATACAGGTCACACCCCTGAAAGACATATGAGGGAACACACTTGTTACAATTAAGACACATATTAGCATACTTAACTCTAATAAAAATACCCAAAAGTGACGTTATTAGAATACATAAGGGATGGAGGAACGGAACAACGGAAATACGTCCAACTTACACGTAGAAACGGCTTGGCGTAATTGTCACTTCCGTAAGCGTTAAACATAGAAAAAACTAAGATTAAAGTTTACGCTTTGCGGTCTAGTGTTGACACGTAACCGCCGCAAATTAGTCTGACCGGTACGGATACTTAATATGGCGGCGTCGTACAATTTATAATATTTTTTACGGATTCGTATATTAAAGTATATAATCGTACGGAGAATATTTTTTTTTTGCTGTTCCCAAATTAGCGTAAACGCCGAAATTAAAATAAACCTTTTTTTTTTAATTTTCAAAATCCTAATTAGCATCAATGACGGTATATTTTCTTCAACACTATTTAAAATTTGACACTAATAACGATTCGCGGTGTACTGTACAGCGCCAATCGTTATTAGCGTGGGAGTTTGATTAGCGTATAATAATTATTACGTATTATAATAATTTGTGTGTGATGTGATTTGTGTGTGATGTGATTTGTGTCCCCAGGCATCATTATTTAGTGCGAAAACGATTTGAAAATCTAAATGTACTTTTGTAGTAACTCCATACTATTCTCAGATTCGTACGTCCGTACAAGAGTGTCCACAACGAACACCCATACAGTATGCCTACTCTACGCGAGTTTAGTGCCAAGTTTTGTGCGCCTACCAAAGGCCTACCATAAAAACGCCTACTTTTGAACTTTGAATGAAACCTCTATGGTTTGCAGTTTGCACGTCTCAAGTATTCACTCACAGCCATCGTTCAAAAGATGAAACTGACGTCTTCAAATTTCCAATCGCACCAGAGGTTGGGGCGTCTGAATGGCAAGTTTAGGCACCTTTTAGAGATTACTTCCTGTCAAGTCGTAAATAAATTATGATCTACAGCGTTACAGCTTTGTGACCATCGGTTTGTGGCCCACCCATGGCTGCGAAAGAGGATGGTCAGCGTCGAGTCGCAGACTTACCAGATTCAGTACAGCTTCGGATACTATCTTTCCTTACTATTCGCTCTCAGGAAGCGGCTCCAGTAGAGAATCAGGCATTGGCTCAAAATTTATCGGAAACTCACGAATCCTTTCAACCTGAGACAGGGCAAACTCGAGGACACAACCATAGCCCTCTGAGAGTATTGGAAGAAGCATCCACTGGTTTCAGAGGCAAAGCAGGCAAAGCTTCGCAAGAATCGCCGTTGTTTTTGGCTGTAGAAGGGCTCGCTAAAAAGGGTTTCGCAGTTGTCGACAATTTCTTGGGAGAGAATGTGGTGAGACTCAATTAAAATCAATTGGAAATATGCGTCTCTTGAAAATCATGTTCTTGAACAGTCTATCTATGTGGAAACTCACTCCAGAAGTTGTGAGGTATGACTGGAGGAAGTACTCCTGTCTGTGGTTAAGTTATTGAGACTTTCGCCTGGCCTGCGAAAATTTGGTTTGCAAAGAGCTCGATTGTCCGTACTTTTGTCAGCATAGCAGTCAAACCTTTTTGGTAAGAAATTGCCGCTTCGGTTGGTTTTGTCTAGTATATGTCTGAAATGTTATGGCACTTTTTATCATAGTCCCAATCTTGGAGGGCGTCTTAATTTTGACTTATTCCCGATTAAAATCTGAGCCTCACGGCCATTCTCTGCAGCTCTCTGCTGTTCGGACGGAGGCAGAAAGCTTTCCAAGTTTGCGAGAGGCTGGAATGGGAGGATCTCTTGGAGGAAATCTGTGGAATGATGGGAGATTCCGTGGGGATCGCATGGCTTGGCTGAATTTGGACGTGGAGGCATCCAATGGGAGACCTGCTCTGGCTCATGTGATACGCACTTTCAAAAGTCTTGAACTCCTTTTGGCGGAACAGGGATTCAATGTGGGTGGAAAAGTTACATTTCAACTTGCATGCTATCCGGTAAGGTTATTTTTCCCGTTTGGAATAAAGTTACCCTTAATGAAACTCAGTTATTTGGAAGACGATTGGACATGCAGAGGTCTTTGTGTTCACAACAATTTCCATTGAATGTTTGAATGAGAATGCTTCATGGGCCTTCATTGACTTGTACTTCTGCGAGCCTTTTTGCATGAACTTCTGATTGATTCTTGCTCACCAAAATTGCAAAAGTTTCCCTTCGTTTCAGGTATTTCGATTTACTCCACAATCACATGATTGTGATTTCGCACATTTGTCAGGGTAAACTGTAAGAGAATTGAGTTTGAAATCAAGGCTCTTCGTTATGTATTTGATAGCACTGCATTCCTTTCTGCTCCTCTTCTTTTATCCTGTTTGTAAGCATCTTGCTTCATGTTGCTGGAAGACACAGCGTGGGTCGAATGTTCGTGTTTTATATGTTTGGCGATCTCTATGTATAGCCTTTTGAAGTCCTTTGTTGTCTATAACCATCTGGATGTAGGCATTATTTGGAAGGAACCTCAAATACGAAGACTAGCAAGTTCCCAAGCTCGCCAACTGGTCCAATGATTGCAGGCAAAGGGGGCACGTTATATCCGTCACACAGATCGCTCTCCATCATGTCCTCTCCGTTCAGTAACGGCAATCTACTACGCCAATCCCTGTTGGGAAGAAGCATGGGGTGGGCAATTGAGGCTATACACGAAGGCTAGTAAAAGCAAGTCTGTGGAGACTAGCTACATAGTTGGTGCTGGAGATAAAATAGGTGTTGGTGAACAAAGGCACACAAAACGAGGGAATGATGAACCACCTGAAAATACTGCTTTCCGTGAGGGGTTAAGGGAGGGGAATGGTGACGTAGACGACGTCAGGGGAGGGAGCGGGGTTTCAAGAGGGCCGGTTGAAGGTGAAAAGGAATGTTCTGGAGAGGAGTGGCTTGACCTTTTCCCAATAGGAGATCGCTTAGTCATCTTTTGTAGTGACATGTTTCATGAAGTGCTTCCCTCTTATGGCCAGCGATTTGCAATCACTGCTTGGTTTTCTGCTCCTGAGATGAGAATGGTATGTGAAAATGGCAAAATGAAATGTGGCCATTCAAAAGCAAAAGGTTCTTGTGAGCCGAAGAGCAATAGCCCAGAAGCATCTGTGTTTGAAAGTGTGTATGTCCCCACCAACAATCAATGTGCTCAGGAAGATGGGATATTCACAAAAAATGACTGTCAGCATGAGGGAAATATGGAAACTACGATCTCTTCTGAGAAGGGCTCGGGGACGGAACACAAAGAGGCGAGTGAGGAAATTTTTGTGTCAGTCGCATGTTATCGTGACAGTGAATGCCGATGGACCATTCGTCATATGTTGGAAATGGCAGAATCGCCACAAAGAGTGAAGGTTGGCGTGGTGTGGCAAGTAGATCCAGAAGAAGATGCTCATATGATGAATTTGGACTTCTTGGGAGATGACAAAAAGCGGCAAGTGAGACAGATGGTGATGGATTGGAGAGAAGCTAAAGGGCCATGTCTGGCACGTCATCTAGCACAGAAGCTATGGCAAGGGGAAAACTATTTTCTACAGGTATAGAGGAAGGAACATTTTGCACTCCTGCTATTGCATGCTTCAGGATGCATATTGCATATGATCCTTTTCGTGACTATTTTTTGCCTCTGGGGGGGAGATGCACGTAATTTACGTGTTTTCTTATCATGTTCAAATTTCGTGGGGCTTTCCATGGCTGTGCTGTAGTACAGATTCCTGTTTATTAGTGACAGGGCCTACTATTGATTTAGGGGGTTATGAAGCTGTTGTCTGCTTTTGTTTTCTCCTTGGTGTCCATGTATTGTTATGGTTTGGCTTTTTAACATATGTCTTAGTGACTTGTCTGTGGGGCTTCTCTGTCGGATGGCTAGGTCGATTCCCATATGAGATTTGCTCAAAATTGGGATTCACGACTCATAGCCATGCTTCGGGCAGCTGAAAAAGTTTCCAAAAAGCCTGTTATCTCTACATACCCTCCAGGATATACCGGCCTCGGGCAGATGGCTGAGTTTTCAGTTGATACCCATCCGGTAATCTTATGTGCTTCTGGGTTTGGTGCTGAGGGGCTCCTTCGAATTCGAGGGAAACTGTTGAAGGAGCCGCTCGTTGGACCTCTACCATCACTCTTTTGGGCGGCAGGGTATTCGTTTTCAAAAGCTTCTCTTCTGCAGGAGGTGAGATTTGACAAGATGCTTCCTACATCACAAAGAGGCCCGCTTCTTAAATTTAAGGTAGTTATTGAGTAGAGAAATAATGAGGCGACTAATCTGCTCGTCTGGACAGATGATTACTAGCTTGATAAGGTTTGGCGAGAGTTTCCTATTGCGTAAAACCGGTAAATTTCATGCTCAGGAACTCGAAATATTATTCTTTTTTGTTTCTGTGCTTTTCTCAGGTGCCTTACTCTCCCAACCTTGAGCATCTTTTTTTTGGGGAAGAGATGGCGATGGCGGTTCGAATGTACACACATGGTTGGGACTTCTTTTGTCCGACAGAGACAGTGGTGTTTCATCTTTGGTCGAGAAGTCACAGACTCACACGAGCAAGTCTGGACGACCAATCAAGGGCAGCAAAATCGGCTTCTCAGCAGCAGGTAAAGAGACTCCTGTGCTCCAGAAAGAATGGCGACGGTGAGGTTTGCAAAGCATGTGGAGGAAATAGGGAGGAAATGGAGGAATTTGTTTTCGACCACATCACTTCGGAATTATATGGGATTGGAACCAGCCGGTCTGTGAGTGGTTTTGTGGAATACTGTGGAGTAGATTTTTGCAGTTTTCACATTAGTGAACGGGCTTTGCTTGGTGGATTGGATCAGGGTATGCTTCTGGACGGCTGAGTAAACTCCGTGTCTTTTTTAGTTCCATGTGGGAGATTGTGAAACATGTGGAATAAATCAGATTAGACTTACATATTGTGACACAATCACAAACAGCCAACCTTATGCCTTTTTTTTTCTGTCTCTTGTCCTCCATCAAACCTTAGTTTATTAATAATGGCAATTTTCTCGTGTCCATCTGCTTAATAGGTGAAATATACGTTTTCCTCCACACTCTTTTAAGTTTGATGAGTTTTTCGGTTCACCAGCAATTCTATTCGGTTGAGCTTTTGACTTGTGTTTGCCCATAACCTTGAACAATAACGAAATTGCAGTTAAAAACCATTAGTGCCAAGGACAGACCAGCCAGGCCGGCTCGTATCACGTCAAATGCAAGACTGTCCTTTCCATACTACCACCAATAAATTGTGTGAGGAAGAATACTTTTTCAGACTGAGATCAACAAAACCAGTTCTAGATCCCGCTTTGGTTGATTGCTTGAATGGAACCAGTTCTAGATCCCGCTTTGGTTGATTGCTTGAATGGTTGGTGCAGTATCCAAAAGGATAATTCACTGAACTTGGAATACAAAAATTGAGTTACGATGTGGATCCCTTCTCCAGCATATTCAGTATCAATTCCGTTGATATTGTTATTTTTCCCAAACAGCATTAGGGAGTATTAGAAAGCGCGCTAAATTGATTTCTCTTGGTTTTCCAGCAAGATTCTACGTCTCAGATTTTGCCTCTTCTGCATCCGTAATCTCCTCCTTTATATGTTAATCTCCTCCACGAACAAAAAGGCTGAGGCAGAAAGAAGCTTGGGCAAGAAGGGAGATCGATCGTGTTGGCACTCGCCATGGCAAATGCAAGCAGTCCTGTAGCTACACCTGGAACCACTAAGAATGGTAAAAACACTAATTGCATCCCGGTGGTGTTTGCCATTTGAGTACAGAATAGCATTACTACACTAATTGTTTTTTTGTTAACGCCAACTCTTTTTTGAGGTTCACAATCATCCACATCGTTAGGACCAGAATTAGAGTTATTGACACTAACACAAGCCTCGTATCTACTATTTGTTAATGCTAATAGCAACTCACGGTTTACCGTCAATAACAGGGGATTTTTTGACACCTTTGGCTGAAGTGTGTTAGAATGGTGCGATAAGCCCTGATCAGTACTCTGGCCTCTACACTGACCATCACTGTTAATGTGGATGACATTAACTCAGTTGTGACTTTTTTGGCCCAAAAACATAATATCACTATTCAGAGGGACGCACTACACTTCAATGGCCACATCACTCTGCAGTATATTGAGACAAATCTTGCGATTCAAACATGTTCTTTATGCTGTTGACAATGGGTACTGCCTTGCTTCCTCAGTCACGCTATGACGTTTATTGAAGGCAGTAGGAGGAATTCATTGTCAAAAGTTGCCTGCTGAAGTCCAAAACATTTGACTTCCAACCATTACACATGCACGTGTGTCCTCTGCATAGCGCGCATGTCAGAGTTTCTTCTGTTGTGAACAAATTTGCTACTGAAAGTGGGAGGCTGCATGTGAGGTCTCACAGCATCACCAAACACATAAAGGCTTCGCAAGCAAGCTCGAGAGAGAAAAGCCAACCTCACATATGAGCACAATGCCCCGTTGACTTACATCGCCAAACGATTGACAAGGTCGTGTATCGCCCAAATGGGCCAATTTCGACCCTTATATCAATTTTCTGGTCGAAGTGGATCAACCCTATCACCACCCCATACGCATGAGGGCAATGAGGCACCTCAAATCTTGTGTGTTGCCATATATTATCATTGACGGCCCCTCTTCCTTTGCTTTTGCTTTCACTTTGGCCTTTTTTATCCTCCTGTGAGTTCTCAAGAAATATGTTGTTGAAATTATGGTATGCACGAGCAGGACATCAAGAAGACTCGGCAATGGGGTTCTATGCCACGGTGGTCTCTTGACGGTACATATGGTGACCAACCAGATCATGATTTGCGATGCTCGGCCAATCGCGTGTCAATACAGGGCCAGGGGTAGGTGTCGACATCTAGTCAAGGGAGTGAATCTACATCGATCATTGGACGATGACATCAGCAGAGGCTTACCTGTTTGTATGTCACAATTAACAAAAACACGATCATACTAATGATTTGAGTACAACAGGCATTATCAGTTCGTACACACTCCTAAAAGTAGGATTGTGAGTACGATATAGGCTTCACAAATCGCAGGTCTTAGAGTTTCTTTATCAAATATATTTATACAATTCATGCACATATAAATAAAGTCCATAAAATTGAAAATCTGTAGAAAATCATGCAGTTTACATTTTGCACATATTTCACATAGTGCATTGGTTGCTACAGTTCAGACTGAAGTTGATTGTCCGGCCCATTCATGTATTCCTCCGTCATACGCCAAGGGAAAAAGAAAATGACCCTGCCGTGAAACAACCGTATTCAAAACATTGAACAAAAGAACCATCCATGTGATTCAAAAAAAAAAATTTGTTTATAAGAAAAGTGTTTCATTTGACTAATCGAAGTCAATAAAGTGGATCCTATTCCAGTCGATTCCATAGAAGATAGAAGAAGCTGCCGTAGTTGTTTTATTTTCAAGGGCGACAAACCAAATTCATGGAATCCACCTTTCAGCCTTAAAATCCTTCTCTCTTCATTATCCATTAACTTTCCTTATGTTTCCCACCATTTAAAAAACCCTTTCTTAGGATCCAAAAGTACAGGGTTCGCCTATGGACCTTGAGTCATAACTATGGCATTATTCAGTGTGGTGCCTACACTCACTAGCCGCCAAACTTCGCTTAGCCGGCCTCCTATTTTGTCTTATCATCTTTGATTCCTTTAGTTTTATGTGCAATTATCTGCACAATTCAGCTTCAATCTCCGCTACAGCTACAATTACAAGCGAAAAATATACAATCTATTATATTTCTATGTAAGACTAAAAAGGATACACTAAAAAAATAAGACCACCAGCAACATAATATCTATAGCCGATAATTATCCATGTTCACAGCTGTCGCTAGTGGATAAAAGAGAGAGAGAGTGAGAGAGAGAGAGGGAGAGAGAAAAGAGAAAGAAGAACGAGTGGTAAATGGAGAGGGAGAGTGAGAGAGAGTGAGAAAGAGAGCGAGAGAAGAGAGACAAAAAGACATCTTCGTGCAAGAAGAATGCCCTTCCATCAATACGAGGAAGAAAGAACGAGCGACGTGGCGATCCTCGACGTGGAAGATAGCGAAAACTCCGACAAGACCGACGACTGCATTTGTCCCATTAGCAAAAGTACGGCCAATGGCACCATCTGTACGACAGCCCATGGCACCAAACGCCAAAGGGCGCCGTACCATCCTTCTCCCCCACTCGCCAGCTGGCACAGCGACCGGAAAAACCTGGTCGATAAGGCCTCACTGCCAGCTGTCGACTTGACACCGATTTCTTGAACGTCCCACGTGCGACCTCGGCTATCCATTCGCGCTTGGAGTGACACGTGGTCCTTCTCCCCACCCCACTGGGCGGCCACGGCCATGGCTTCCTGCTTCGGACAGTGACCGGCATGGAACACCGCCACAGTTTGTCCTGTAGCGACCTCCAAAGCCGATAGGAGAGATTCTTCTTCGCTTGAACTCTCCGACACGCGGCAAACTGACACGTGGAAGGGAATCTTTGCGGCCATGGCTACGATTTCCTCCTCGGATTCAAGTCCGGCGGAACTGAGAGGATCCATGGCGACAGCCACAATGATGTCCAGAGGTCCGTCGTATTTTAGGTTTGCCAGGGATTTTAGGGTTTCAGCCATGGCGAATTTCTCCTCGGGAAGACGACCGAGAGCTATGGCGGAAGCTGGAGGGAGGGGAAGCCGGACAGGAAATAGTGTGGACCAGGCGGAACGGAGGACATGGAGCCAGAGCATGAATCCCGTGAAGGCGAGGAGGGCGGCGAGAGAAGCAGAGCATGCCACGTGGAAGTCGACTCCGGCTGTTTGAAGGAGAAGGGCGGCGAAGAGGGGAGCCAAAGCTGCGGCAGCAAATGGGAGACGGGGACGAGTAGAGGAAGAGGAGAAGAAGGAGGAGGAGGAGGGTAGGCAAGAGGCAGCCATGGTTGCGGAACGCCTGGATATGTTTCTAGGGTTTTGGAAAGTTTAGGGTTTTGAGGATTCGAATGGAGGGAGGGTGGTGGGAGAGAGAAACGCGCTAAGGGAAGAGTGTGATGTCGGGTGGGGAGAGAGAGTCGGGGACAAGGAAGAAGGGTGGAAGCGGGTACCTATGAATAAGAATGGAGGGCCACGTGGCGAACAGCAAGTGGAGCGGCGTTTGCTTGCCAATCGCCGGCGCGACTCACTGAGCCGTCGGCGGTTGGAAGCAGACAAAGCGACTGCTTGGAGACGGACCAAACGGTACAGGAAGCTGTTGGAGGTACGAATACTTTAAGGCAGCGGTACGAATCGTGCACACTTTTAATATTTAGGCAAGAGCCCAAGACAGAGTGCGCATATAGTACGTCATTTATCACTTGACAATAAAATAAAGTATGATATTATTTAAATCGAATAAGGTTATAGTACGATGGCGGTGCGGTTATGGTATCGTAAAAGGTGAGAAAACAGTTTGGGCACAGTACGGTTGTCGTCCTAAACCGCTTGATCTGGTGAAAAGGACACGCTAGCCGTTAAAGTGGTTGGCTACAGAGACGACGGTTTGTTTGTCGGACGGTCGGGCATACGGAGGGATTCTGAAGAGGGTACGAAAACGTACGTCGATTTTAAAATTTGAAAGAGACATTTAGGATATTTCTTGGTGAGTCATTATTTACGCGTGAGGACAAAAAAAGACGTTTGGAAGATAGGGAGTACTAAATAAGGAACACGAAAGGTGATGTCGGTGAATTGAAGTGTGAGCAGTATTTGTTCAGATTGGAGAGCGGACAAAATGTAAGAAGATTGTCCGAGATTTTCGGACTCAAACGTCCCTGGGTCTGCAATAGTGCAATACAATATAGTGCGATCAAAGAGAAAGTGTAGTACAGTAGACCGCCAATCGCTATTAGCGTAGAAGTTTCTTTAGCGTATATGAATAATTACCGTGGTTTCCGCTAATTAAGAATTTGAAAATTTTGAAAACAAACAACCATTCTAATTGTTTAATAATTCTAATTTGGGTCTATGAAAAAAAGTAAATGTCAGGCGCAAACATGCTTACATAATATAGGTAATTGTACAAAATCTGACAAATCGTACACAAATCGTAAGTTCACACATCGAAACGTGGTTGTTGGACAAATACATGCGAACGTGATATTTGACAACCCGATTTTATCCCTTTTTTAGACCGCACATTCTCATGCGTCCGCGGCTACTAAACATAATGAATTGTACTTTTTCACTTAAAAAGGTACGTTTTTGTACGGTCTGACTCTGACCGTACATCACACTATTTAAAATATGACGTACTTCCGTTTTATACAGTACTTGGAAAATAACCCTAAATGGCGTACAAAAAGAAATAAAATAAGCTACAGTATTAGAGAATAATAATAAAAAAAGCGGGACGGAATTAGCGTACACTACACTAATAGCTGCAACTTTGAGACCTCCATAGGTCCTCAAAGTAGGCAGCTCACACGAAGCCTCTAGGATAACCCTGACCCCTTTGTGTTTTAGCAAGAATAACTGCCACCCTGGCAGACAAAAATTCTGACCACCTTCACCCTTGTGAATTAAGACTCCCCTAAGTCAATAGCAAAAAAAAATCTATGAATTTGCTCCCTTGAGCAGTAAGTTATGGAGGGTCAAGGATGACATTTTGTACAGAAGCTCTCTAGGTGAGAGGGTCCTATCTACCAAATTTTTCTAAGTCATATCTCTCTCTAAAACTCTATCTATTGAAGTACAGCACCAATCAAAATACTGTATCGTACAGAAAGGTACAATGCCTGTGTACTTTCTATACGACCATTGTACGACATGGCCAACAAGTCGACACATGTCATATCTGGATTTGTTCTTGTAATTCGCAGAGATGCCATAATCCAATGTTGTCGTGCCACGTGTCAGTCGTTGTGGCGGGGACCGAAAACCGCCAAAATCCTATTCCGTGATCTCGGCATCCTTCGAGGCCGTCCGATCAAAACCAGATTTTAATTGTAGCCGTCATAAATCATTGCGCGATATTTATTTCGTTGTCAAAACAAAATGCGCGGTATCCGTTTCGTAATCGTTCCGTAATCCGTACTTTACAAAACTATATCCATGCGCGACGTCTATAGTTTCAATTAAATGAATTTGTTCACGCGTAATAGTTTATATATCTGTCAAACCCTATATGTCTATGCAATGATCCTAGACTTGTAGGATAAAGCTAAGCGATACCGGCTAGATTGGCAGTCGGTAGGTCATAGGATCAAATCTTAGGTATGTCAGGTACCTTTTTAGTGAATCTACTAAAACACCTGTCTGTCTCTCTTTGGATAGCACAGATAGCAATGGCTGTATCTCCCTCTTCAACCATCAGTGAATGCGACAAGTGTGGGAGCTGAAGTGAGGAGTTGGAGGAAACTCTGTGTGCTCCACTGCCAATAGAAATCGCAGATCCAAAAGAAGCTAATATAGATAGTGCCGAATCCAACTTGATATAAACCCAAATGAATGACCCATTGACAATCATAAACCCATTATAGCTTCACCCCTATTAAATAAGACATTTTGTGTGCTCAGTTTCACCACAGATTGCAAAGTTAGAATATGAGTTTTGGACACATTCACACACTTTGACTTTCCCTTAGAAATGCAGCCACCCTAGCAGGCAAAAAATCTGACCGACTACACCCTTGTGTAGTTGGGACTCATTTGAGTCCGGAGCAAAAAGAATCACTGAAAATGATCAAGTAAATTTATAGTTATGAATGGTCAAAGATGACCTTTTGTATAAGAGCTCTCTCGGAGAGAGGCTGCTACCTACTAAATTTTCTAAGTCCTATCTCTCTGTAAAACTCTATCTACTGACGTACGACACCAATCAAATTACTGTGCCGTACAGAAAAGTATTGGTGCCGGTGTACTTTCTGTACGACCATCGTACGACATGGCCAAAATGTCCACACATGTCATATCCGAATTTGTTCCCGTAATCTTCGGAGTTGCCGCAATCTAACGTTGTCGCGCCACGTGTCACATGACATGGCGATGACAATAAAAAGCCAAAAGTATATATTCTGTGATCTCGGCGCCTATCATGGCCGTCTGATCAAAACCGGATACAACTATAGCCGTTTAAAATATACGCGCGGTATTTGTTTCGCGTTCAAAACAAATGCGCGATATCCGTTTCATATAATACATTAAAATGTATATTGTACTACTCAAAACTGTATCTATGCATTACGTATCTATTTCCCGTTAAATGAACTAGCTTATGTGTAACAAAATAAATATTTGTCAAACTTATCACATCCTACAACTAATCCTAGACTTATAGGTTAAAGCTAACGGGTGATTTGATGGACGACAGGTACCTGGATCAAATCACCTTCAATCAAAGATCTATCAGTGTTCATGGTCAAGTCGCTGGTGGACAAAAATCTCTCCTTCATGACTTCAGCGACCACCTTTATATTTAAGAAAATTTTATTAGGCAGGCAAAATAATTTCATCTTGTTGATCATACATTTTATTTTGCATGCCACTTTTCATAAATCCGAGCAAAGATTTTATCCACCTTCTCCCCTTTTCATCCAACCAAAATCCACTTTCCCTTTTGCATTTCCAACAGTCACCCCCATCCCCAATTTGCAACACATACTCAGATGCTAACCCTTTTACAGGCACACCTTCATAGATGGCATCACTCCCATTAGTGATGTTAAAACCATTACCCCCCAAATTTATCTTTAAATAAAGAGTTCCCACTAAGTTCCTTGTAAAATCTACATCTTCCGAACTCATATTTTTATCCATGATTCTCACCCCATTTTCTGAACTTTCTTCACTCTCTCCCATAGAATTCTTTCCACTATCACTTTCTAATTTTATTCCCAATAAATATTTCTCCTCCCCTAAACCTTTCATTAAATATTCCTCTTCTCCCCTATCTTTTAAAACCCCCTCTATAGTTAATTCTCCCATTTTTTCAGAATCCGTTGAAGTCTCCCTTTCCGACGAGTTTGTGTTTCCAAAAATCTATGAAAGTATCCTCAATATTTTGAACTTCCTCAAGTATCTCCTCTCTCTTTACTTCCCTTATACCTCCTAAAGCACACTATTGCTTACGTGGAATTTTTGTGTGCTTTTCTCTCTTCCCCATACTACCGATGCAGAGAAGCTCCAACATATCTCCATCCTCTTTCTCCTCTTCCCCTTCTTCCTCCTCATCCACATTCCAACTTCTAAGTTATTGCAAACAAGGGCATTCCTCTATATAATGACCCGGTTCCCCACAAAAGAAGTAAACCCCCTTTTTCAAAGCTCTCGTTTCTTTTCCTCTCCCTTTCTTTCTACCAAAGTTCTTATAACATTTACCTTTGTCTTTCTTCCTCTCATCATGCTTCCGCTCGTCACCGCCGTTCCTCTCATCACGCTTCCGCTAATCACCACCAGCTGTAAATGCATTCACCCTCTCACTTCCCCTACGAAGCTCCAAGGTGCTTTCCCTCACAAAAATTATCCCCATTGTAAAGCTCCAAGTCCATGAAGAGCCATCCATTGCCTGCATACGACAAATGATGTTTTCGTACTCATGTGGGAGTTTCATGAGTATTGTATTAATCTTCCTCTCCTCTGATTTTACATATCCCGCAGTAGCAAGCTCAACATATAACGTGGCAATATCATTGCAAAACTCTATCATGCTACCGCCTTTATAAACATAGGGCTCTATTTTTTGTTTTATTAATTGCTGCCTCTGAATAGTCTCACTCTTATAAATTTGAATTAGTGTTTCCCAAATTTCCAAAGACTTGGTTAGATTCAAAAGAGTGACAGCTATGGACTTAGACACATTTCTAAGTATGAGATGTTTTGCTATAGTGTTTTTATACTCCCAAATTTTACTATCATTTTCTTCAGTTTTACCTATAACCACTCTAAGTGGAGCTGTGGCATAGAGCCTAGCTCACCTCACCATTGGTGTCCCTTTATTCTTCTCCCCATTTACCCCTTCCATGGCAATTATTTTCCCTTCAGCTTCTGTTGCATCTGAAATACGGTTGGTTTTCTCGGAAGCCCCTGATGAATCTTCGTAGTGAGTTCCACCAAATAGTGGTGGAGGACACCTCACTTGTCCCGAAACAATTCCCCACAAGTGCTTTTCGAAAAGCAATCCCTACATCGTAAACCCCCAATAAGTGAAGTCTATTTCATCAAACATAGGCACCCTAGATAGTGGGCCCATAACCTGAAACTCTGTGTGCTCCATTGCCCACAGAAATCGCAGATCCAAAAGAAGCTAATCTAGATAGTGCCGACTCCCAATTGATATAAACCCAAATGACTAACCCATTGACAATCATAAACCCATTATAGCATCACCCCTGTGAATTAAGACTTTCTGTGTGCTCAGTTCCACCACATAATGCAAAGTTAGAATATGAGTTTTGGACACATTCACCCACTTTGACTTTCCCTTAGAAATACAGCCACCTTGGCAAACAAAAACTTTGACCGACTACACCCCTGTGTAGTTGGGACTCATTTGAGTCCGGAGCAAAAAGAATCACTGAAAATGATCAAGTAAATTTATAGTTATGAATGGTCAAAGATGACCTTTTGTATAAGAGCTCTCTCGGAGAGAAGCTCCTACCTACTAAATTTTCTAAGTCCTATCTCTCTGTAAAACTCTATCTACTAACGTACGACACCAATCAAATTATTGTGCGGTACAGAAAATTATAGGTGCCAGTGTACTTTTTGTACAGCCATCGTACGCCATGGCCAAAATGTCCACACATGTCATATCCGAATTTGTTCCCGTAATCTCCGGAGTTGCCGGAATCCAACGTTGTCGCGCCACGTGTCACATGACGTGGCGATGACAGTAAAACGCCAAAAGTACATATTCCGTGATCGCGGCGCCTATCGTGGCCGTCCGATCAAAACCGGATACAATTATAGCCATTGAAAATATACGTGCGGTATTTGTAACACGTTCAAAACAAATATGTAGTATCTGTTTCATATAATACATTAAATTGTACACTGTAGTATTCAAAACTGTATCAATGCATTACCTATCTATTTCCCGTTAAATAACTAGTATACGTGTAACAAAATAAACATTTGTCAAACCTATCACATCCTACCACTAATCTTAGACTTATAGGCTAAAGCAAACAAATGATTTGACGGACGGCAGGTACCCGGAACAAATCCTGGGTCCGTCAAACCTTTTAGGTAGCTCTATCAAGATTTGTTTCTTGTACTCTTTGGACATACTAGAGAGCCATGGATCTAACTCCTCCTTAAGTCTTCAGTGACTGCGACAAGTGTGGGGACTTGAGTAAAGAGTTAGAGGCAAGCTGTCAATGTCTCCTATTTGCCTTTTATTTTATAATCTCTAGACCTAAAAAATACTTAAATTTTAACACAGACTGCCATGGCTTCTTTTCTATAATTTATTTAGACCTAGAAAATACAAAAAATAACCATTAATTTTTACACTCCCCTTATTTTATTGTCACCTTTTAATTTCAGACCACACTCCTCCTTGCAGAAAATTAGCTTAGGGGAAGGCACAAGTTTGGTCATCATATCTGCTACCATTTCACTATCTGGTCTATATTCTAAACTGATTATTTTGTCTTTTGCCTTTTCCCTAACGAAGCTAAGTCTAATGTCCATATGTTTTGCTTTAAAATGGTGTTTAAGATTGGCAGAAATGGCAATAGCTGCCTGATTGTCACAAAACACTTTTTGAACACCACTCTTAAGATGACCAAGTTCACCAAGCAAGGACTTGACCCACATTAATTCTTTTACAGCAGAGCAAGAGGCCATGTACTCAGCCTCCATGGTGGACTGAGCAATGACCTTTTGCTGCTTGCTGCTCCAGCAGCAAGCCGCATCACCCACATATAATACATACCCAGACGTGCATCTCCTCAAAGGAGCATCCCCATAGCTGGCATCACTCGAAGTGGTGATGTCAGTATTGTTCCCACCCAAATGTAACCATAGATCTTTAGTCCCTATGAGATATCTAAGGACTCTTTTAGCTGCCTCCCAATCTTTCTTAGTGGGAGCATTCAGACTCCTACTTAGTACTTCTACAGCCGCGACTATGTCCAGACGGGTACAATTCATGAAATATATTAGGCTGTCCACTTTCTGTCTATAAGGGATGTTCTACATAAATCTTTTCTCCTCCGAGCCTACCTCATCTTCCAAGATTATAACTCCCTCTTCCAGACTCCCTTCACTTCCCTTCTTAAGTTCCATAGGAGTGGGATAACTATTAGCCTTGTTCATTTGGAATCTTTCTAACATGTTTCCAATATCCTCTTTTTGAGTTAGTCTTACTATTTATATATCTCTGTCTCTCTCTACCTAGATTCCCAAAATATACCTTGCTTCTCCCATATCCTTCATCTCAAATCTTCATTTTAGATCATTTTTAACTTATTTATTTTATCCATAAATTTACTTAAAACGGGCAAATCATCAACATAAATTGCAATAAAAATAATTCCTTCCTTATCTTCAAACAAATAAATTGAGTGATCTCAGCTGATCCGAATATATCCGAAGCGTGTAAAAAACTCATCGAGCTTCCTGTTCCATTGCCGGAGCGCCTATTTTAGCCCATACAAAGATTTGATCAATCGGCATACCTTGCACTCTTCCCCTTGCTCCACAAATTCTTTCGGCTGTCGCATAAAAATCTCCTCTTCCAACTCTCCATGTAGGTTGGCCGTCTTGATGTCCATCTGATGCACTTCCATGTCTTCTGCTGCCGCCATACTGTGAAGAATCCGAACAGAGGGAAACCTGACGACCGGAGCAAAAGTCTCCTCGTAGTCAATTCACTCTTTTTGGGTTAATCCCTTCGCCACTAACCGAGCATTTTAGCGCTCAATGGTGTTATCCGGGTTAAGTTTCAATTTGAATACCCACTTATACCCGATTAGCTTCTTATCAGGGGGACAATCCACCAATTCCCACGTATTGGTTACCATAATCGAAGCCATCTCCTCATTAATTGCTGTCTTCCACAACCGCTTTCACAAATAGAAAAACATTTTCGCACGTGTCAAAAGTTTTCAAATCCAAATGTGGGATCGTTTTCAAGATTTTTCCCACACAAATGTGGGATTTTTTTGTTTCCGGCCCAAAAAAAATGTATTTTATTTTGCATGGGCCTCAAGAATCGATGTCCATTCATGGCGGCCGGACAAGAGAGGCACTCACAAAAGCATCTTGTTCAACCATGGCTAAAAGGATGTAAGTCGACGATGTCACGCAAAGACATGCAATGTACTAAAACATTTCAAAAAATACCATGTGTCTTATGACTTTCCAAAAATTTAAAAAATACAGTGCGTTAAGACAGAACGTTGACAGTCAATGTCGACGTATGTAATCGTCACAACCTTAATTAATAAATTTTCTGATACATATTGGGACTCTTGAAAACGGTGTAAGAAAAATCTTCGCTAGAATACAAAGTAAGTCCGCTAAGATACAATTACATAGGGCCATACCTTTACTTTGTACTGTGGCAAAATAACAATTTTGACGCAATAAATTTTACTTCCTCTTTTTGGACAATTAAATTAGGTCGTTCGTGGTGACTCTAACAGAACCTCATGATATAAAAGACTTCAACCTTTTATTTGCACGATTTTCCACGATTTTCCAGAAGGATTAGAGTTGATATGTATTATTCTAACACTAATTACCACAATCCTAAATTGACATTTTGTTCACCCTAATAAGTATGTACACTAAGAGCGATGGCCAACTTAGTGTTGCAATATTTTATCTTTATATCCATCAATCCATGTGCATGTCATACAATTCTACACTTAATAGTTTGTACACAATATGAATCATAGGTATAACATTTATCCTCACCACATGGGTAAACTCGCCACATTCAAAATATATTGTTTTACGAAAAACAAAAAACAATTTGTAAAAGGTTTTATGGCTACATCGGCAAATGTAAGTGGTTAAACGATTTTAAGCATTCCATGTGATACTTAATTGTTTGTGAGAATTCATACTTTCAAGCCATAATCTTACGTCATATTTCCACAACATATTTTAAGACACCTAACGATCAAAGTTTCAAAATGATTACTTTCAATTCAATCTTTAAATTAAAACTCTAAAGTACTGTTTTTTTTTAAATAATGGAAACGAAAAATACACATTTTTCTTGATTTACACACTATTTTCCACAATAATAATAACGTTATGAAGTCAAAATTCCTCACATTTTCAATGCATAGGAACATATTTGACAATGTATTTTGACCAACAAATAACAACCATACTTACTCATATAACAACAGTTCACGCTTCGCGTATGCCTGATTTCTCGAAGCAGTTGTTGTACAAACAAGATTATGTTGACTGATAACATAAAGGGAAAAAAATGTAAAATTGGTGTAGACGATTATATTGGTGATGTTTATTGATTGTCTTAATACTGATCCATATGATCTATATTCAAGACACAACAACCGAAAATTGTCTTCTCCCATTGGTCATTTTCACTTTAAAAGCTTGCATAGTACTTAGTACTAAGTAGTGAAATTAGATTGTGTCCAAGTTTAAACACATAGCTATCGCCATAAAGACTTTGAGAGCATTCAAATAATTTATTTAAGCTTGGAGTTTCACCTTTTTGACCTCTTTATTTAATGAGCCTATTATAATTGAGCAAAACTATTGACCTAAATAAAATAAAAATACAAAACGGGGGAAGTAACAAATTTCCTTGAGAAGGAATCTTTATGTAAAGTTTATAATGTTGTGTGTCGAGAGCTTATTGCTATTTCGACATGTACGTTTTTTTTGACCCACCGAATCGATATAGCAAATTATTATATTAATAAGGAGAATAATGTAATGAAATTACTGTTGAGATTTGAAATCTTTAGTTCTGTAAATAGAGCTATGAGAGGAGACTAAGGACTTATAATATTTTCTATCTAAGTCAGTGTAAAACTTACCTTTGATAGTGTGACAATACCAGATAGACAGTACAGTGTATTGTACTTCTGCAGGGACACGTGTCGATAGTTTAAGATGATGCAGTTATTCCTGAGTGGGGCGCCGACACCCACATACGCGTGTCACAAATCATACGGGCAATTTCGGTGAACCGAACAGACGAAGACTAAACCAAACATTCGGGAGAGCATTGTAAGAGATCGAAAATAAATCGTTGATACAAACCAATTTGACGGACGCGATTAAAGTGGGGACCACAATGACTTTTAGCGCCGTACGCACCCAGGATGTTTCGTACCATTGATCAAAATTTATTTGGACTTTTGTCACTAATGATGACTAAACATAGGCAACAATAATTGTACGGACGGTATCTGTAAATATCTGGTAAACAAATGGTTGGCGGTTAGTGCATTAGTAAATAGTGTTACACTGTTCATTTAGCGGCAAGTAGTAATTAGGCTTTTAGAAGTACTCACGCTACAGTGACATATAGATTGGATACTTTGTCGTAAATTAGTATGGTATTGTAGTGCAGTTATTGACCAGTAGATACTCACTGTGAGTATATAATTTAGGACTTGGCCAAATTTGTAGTCATACAGTTTTGAGAATATGATAATCTGTGGACAATTTTTGGGAAACTTTCAGACTTGATATCTTATGGTTTGCTATATCATTTGAGCTGGAATTTTGGGAATTGTTAGTCTATTGTATTTTATACTATTGAGCTGAGTTTGAGGCAAATTGGCCTTTTGAGTCATATTTTGTGCAAGCTGAAAGTTGGCTGTTGAATAAGATCCTTGATAGTTTCTGCTATTATCATGTCTACGTCCACTACTACTGTTGGGTCACCTCTTGCAACTGTGGTTGTAGAACAACAATTAGGACGTATCGCGATAAGTTATCGTATCGATAGGTATCAATACCTCCATACATCGGTATGGATTGCCATTGTTTTTCAAAGCCCCCCACCCCCCATTCGCGGAGATACCTTTGTACTTTCTTCCCTACTTTTTTTCCATACTACAAGTGTAGGCACCCTCCACCCCCACCCAATATATCTTGATAGTTTTACTAAATGGGGAGAGTAAATGGGGAGAGTCATGTCCGACCATCTCACCGCTCATTATTCCAATACATTGATATCGTACTTATCGCGATATGAAACTAGCCGATGCACAACACTAAAAAATTCACTACAAACTGATCGGTGTACATGTAGGTTATGATATTATCGCCGTCCAATTATTTTTTAAACATCCGTTGCCGTCCAATTAGTCCTTCCACACGTGGTGTATTATTCACTTTACAAACGTAGGTTACTGGTATAGTGGACACAAATTCCGCACAGATGCGGCGGTTTACTGAAGGGTATCGTGTATCCACTATTTTCCACTTTCAAAATATATCTCGGAGTTTATTTTACATCTCCAAAATATACGTCTCCATAGCTGGCATCGCTCCACGTAGTGATTGTGATACTTACCCCTCCTAAATGAAGCCACAAATATCGGGTATGGATCAGGTACCTTAAAACTCGTTTGGCTATTTCCCTTCTATCTTTTTGGGATTATGAAAGCTAGGCTTAGTACTCTAACAACAAAAGCTTTATCCGGTCTGGTAGAATTAATAAAATATTTTAAATTTACAATTTCTCTAAAAGGCACAATAAGCATAAAGGCCTTTTCTTCCGCATTTGCTTCTTCCTATATAACTAGATTACTGTCATCATCGTTTTTACTAAGCCTAATTTTAGTATCCAAATAAGTAGAACATCCATTTGTTTGAAAGAAATCAAACTTATCAAACATGTTTCATTTTGCTATATTTTAGGCAAGTCTGATAATTTCCTTGGCGTTGTCTCTTTTAACTTCAATGCGAAAGGTATAACGTGCCTCCTTTATGTCTTTCATCTCCAAATTCCTTTGTAAGGGCATACTTTAAAGCATTATAGCCTTGAATTCATCTATTTATAATTAACAGTTCATCTACATATACAATTATGTAGATGACGTCATTTCTATCATGTGGAATATGTATACGGAATAATATGAACTGTTGGAATACATATACGGAATAATATGAACTACTTGTGATATATTCTAGTTTAGTTAAAAATTGATCCAATTTTACATTCTATCGTTAAAGTGTGTTTTAGGTCATATAAAGAGTTAATCAGTTTACACACTAGCATTAGGTTCTATTTTTTCTCTTTGTCTTACAACCCTCAAGCTATTGCATGTAAAACTCTTCTTCTAATTCCCCTTTTAAAAATTTGTTTTGACGTCTATCTGATAGATTTCTATATTTTCAAATGCTAAAATGCTAAGAAAAGTCCGAATTGATGGAAATTTGACCACGAGAAAAAGTTTCTTTGTTATCCATTTTTTTTTGTGTATAACTTTTAGCAACCAACCTAGCTTTCTATCTCTCTATAGTGCTGTCAGGATTTTAATTTTAATTCAACCACCTATTTATATTTGATTAGTTTTCTCCCCTTAGGTAAACCCACCAATTTCTATGTTTATGCTTTCAATATAAATGGCATTTCATCATTGATAGCTTCTACCCATCTGTTCGCATATTTACATTTAAAGCTTGATGAAGCATAAGAGGTTCATTGGTTTGAGATCAAAAAGAATATACCGATTTTGAGTTTTGATTTTTTCAACTTGTTTTTCGTCCACCAGTAATGCTGATGCGAGAATTGAAGATTGGTTGTCAATTCTCGTTTTTCTCTTTTCGGTGATTTCTGATTCCATCTCGATTGGAGGTGAAGGTGTCGCATCTAAAACTTTTGTTGTAGTATCTTTTGTCACAAGTGGAGTGTTACAGATAAAGTCGTAACACGTGGAGTCATACCTGAATGTGATTCCATGTGATTTGTATGATCAATTCTAGGTTTATGTCCAATACAAGGATTTTCATTTTGAAGTATTCAATACTCCAACTTGGATCCATGTTCTCTTGTTGTTAAGTTTTAAACATATCAATTTTTTTTCATCATCTTTGACTGTGACGTCCCTAACTATCTTAACTTGATTACTTCCTACATTATACACTCTATAACCCTTTGCCCGGTCATCAAATCTTAGAAGTATCTCTACCACTTCTTTGAACTCCATCTTCTATTTATTAGAATGATAGTTTAAATCGTAAACTTTACTTCCAAAGACTTTGAGGTGACTACCATAAAGTAATTAATCGCACCATAGCTTATACATAGTATTGTTATCGACAACTTTTGAACTTTCTCGGTTTTTAAGATAGTTTGCATTATGAAAAGCTTTGGCCCAAAACCGTGTAATGAGTGTTTGTTAAGCTAACATACTCCGAGTACTCTCTCTAAGGGTGGGATTCAACCGTTTATAAACTCCATTTTTCTTAAAAGAGTAAGACACTGGGAGATCATGATGAATCAATTCATTTTTTAGGAACTCGGAGAACTCATTTGAGACATATTCCCTTCCGTTCTCCGACGCGAGATAAAGGATGGATTTCCATTAAGTTTTTCACTCCAATTTTTATATTCTAAGTTAAACCTCTATAGTGGACTGAGCTAGAACCTTTTGCTGCTTGCTACTCCAACAAGAAGATCCTGACTCGATTTGCAAAACATACCCCGAAGTGCATCTTCTAATCAGTACATCCCCATAGCTGGCATCACTCTAAGTGATGATGTGTATTTTCTCCGCCCAAATGCAACCATAGATCCCTAGTTCCTACCAAGTATCTCATTACTCTCTTTGCTGCCTCCAATCTTTTTTCATGGGATCATTTGGACTCCTACTTAGAACTCCGCAAGCTGCTGCTATGTCAAGATGGGTA
The DNA here is from genome assembly GCA_037447655.1 of Zygnema cylindricum. Classification (NCBI taxonomy): domain Eukaryota; kingdom Viridiplantae; phylum Streptophyta; class Zygnematophyceae; order Zygnematales; family Zygnemataceae; genus Zygnema; species Zygnema cylindricum. The sequence continues at coordinate 136,206 of JBBHKE010002684.1, read as the reverse complement.
GAATTCATAAAGTAAATTAAACTCCTTACGACCTGTCTATAGGAAATGTTTTTCATGGACTCTCTCTCTCTTCTTCATCCATCTGATTATTTATGATTACCATTCCTCCCTCTAAGCTTCTTTCAGAAACCTTTTTTAAGTCCATTGGGGTGGAGCAACGGTTGGCTTTCTCCATCTAAAACTTTTTCAGCATGTTTCCTATTACTTTTTTCTGAGTAAGTTTTATCATTCTCTTTTCTCTATCTCTTTCCATCTGAAAACCTAAAATATATCTAGCCTTTTCTAGATCATTCATATCAAACTCACTCCTCAATTCCTTCTTTAACTCATTGATCTTTTCAATTGACTTTTTGAAGACTAATAGATCATCAACATAGATAGCAATAAAAATTACACCATTCTCATTTTCAAACAAATAGATAGAATGGTCCGAAGTTATTCGGATGTATCTAAGGTTGGTTAAGAAACTCATCCAACTTGATGTTCGATTGTCGTGGCTCGTGCTTAAGTCCATATAAAGACTTAATCAATATGCACACCTTACTCTCTTGTCCATTCTCCATAAAACCTTCGAGTTGCTTCATGAAGATTTCTTCCTCCAATTTTTCATGAAGAAAAGTTGTTTTGATATCCATTTGGTGAACCTCCGTGTTTTCCTCTGCTGTTAAACTTAGGATAATTTTGACCAAAGGAAATCTCACTACCGGAGCGAAGGTCTCCTTATAATCCATTCCATCTTTTTGTTTGTAACCCTTTGATAGTAACCAAGCTTTATATTTTTCAATTCAATTATCTGGGTTCAATTTTAGCTTGAAAACACATTTAGATCCGATCAGTTTTCTATCCGAAGGGCGATCCACTAATTCCCGTGTGTAAGCTTCCATACTTAGGATAATTTTGGCCAAAGGAAATCTCACTACCGGAGCGAAGGTCTCCTTATAATCCATCCCATCTTTTTGTGTGTAACCCTTTGATAGTAACCAAGCTTTATGTTTTTCAATTCAATTATCTGGTTTCAATTTTAGCTTGAAAACACATTTAGATCCGATCAGTTTTCTATCCGAAGGGCGATCCACTAATTCCCGTGTGTAAGCTTCCATTATAGATGCCATTTTCTCATTAATAGCAGTCATCCATCTACTACTTCCATAACTATTAATGGCCTCGCAATAAGTTTAAGGCTCATTCGGCTTTGACAAGTTTGTCTATTTGTTGTTTACTTGTTTTTCTTCGAGTCTTTTACTATCCCTTATTCCTCCCTCAAATTCAGTTGCTGGTATGGATGGCATCTTTGGATTCTTCTTTGGATGCTCCTCGACTCCCTTATCCATGGAGACTGTTCAATTGCTTCTTCTTCCCTCTCATCTGACATGGAGGGTAAATCTTTTAGCACTTCAAATTTTCTTTTTGTTATACCTGTATTGTCTTGATGAGTTGTCTCCTCCGGTACATGTGGTGTTTAAGAGTCATGGTAAGTTTCAAATCTAATTTTGACATTTTCGTTGTATTTAAATGGATCTACATGTTTTCCTTCATCCATTACCACTAGATGCTTCATCAAGATTATATCTTTCTTTTCAATATCAAAGACACTTTATCTTTTTACATCCTCATCATATCCCAGAAGGTATCTAGGTTTATTCCTTGCATCCTATATCTATTTGGCACTATCTGTGTTTAGACTATAGACCTGACTTCTAAACACTTTTAGGTGAGATACATCTGGTTTCTTTTTGTCCATCTTTCATATTGTGTCTCATCCTTGACAACTAAGGTGAGGACCCTTTTTCTGAGATAATTAGCATAGTTCATTGCTTCATCCCGAAATTATCTTGATATTTTTTTGTCACTCAACATAGTTGTAGCAATATCTTCTAAAGTTTGATTTAATCTTTAAGATACCCTATTTTGTTCTGGGTTTCTAAAGACAGTTTTGTGATGTTGTGTTCCCTCATCTTTCAAAAACTCTTCAAACATATTAGAAGTGTACTCTTCTCCATTATCACACCTTATTGCTTTAATACGAGTTCCATGGAGCTTTTCACTCTATGCTTTATATTCTTTCAAGTAACTTAAGGCTTTAGATTTGGACCTAAGAAAATATACCCGAGAGTATATTAGAACATGTTGAAAAGAGGTAATTAATAGTTCACTTCTCTAATTTATTTCCACTTTAAAGAGAGAGAGTGAGGATCAAAGGCACGCCATGGCTGCCGTAATATTTCGAAAGTGGCAGATTTAGAAGTAGTGGATATTTTACCAAAATAGTGCCTTGGTCCAGATTTGAACCTAGGTTTGCGGACCACTATGTAGTCGTACATCTACTCCACTAAGGCGTTATCGAAACGATACACGTGGCGGGTTTCAAAGATTTATAAACATTAACGCGACAGCTAATTAACACCAGACTAACGAAGAGGAACAATTCATGCATGTACACGAATCTGAACCGTGTAGAATATGTTTTGATCGGACAGCCGACATTATATACGCCACGTGAAGTGACCTTTTGGCGGCATACTGAGATAGCGTCACGCGGTGCCACGTGGCGCCATATTATTTGATACCGGAGAAGATGGGAGGAGGAACCATGGCTCCCGATTTGACAAGTGTCACGTTGTAGACCTTCTCGTAGAATGGTCGTACAATAAGTACATCGCCCATTCTACATTCTTGTACTATATAGTGTTCCTATTGGACTAGGGTTTAGTAGTAGGTAGTCGTGAGTAGGCAGACCAATAATTAGTGATATTTAAGGACCTCTCTCTAAGTGAACTTGTAACTATAAAGGTCATCTTTGACCAACCATAACTTACTGCTCAGGGGAGCAAATTTAGTGATTCTTTTTGCGTTTGACTCGGGGGAGTCTTGTCCTCACAAGGGTGAGGGTGATCAGAATATTTTTGTACCTGGGCGGCGCTTATTGAGTGGGAAATCGAAGGGGCAAATATTATTCTAGAGGCTTTACATAGGCTGCTCATTCTGTGGGTCAATGAAGACCACATAATTTCAGGTTATGTGCCCACCATCTAGGGTGCCCATATTTGATGGATCAAACTTTTTGTATTAGGAAATGATGATGGAGGGAGAACTATTTGAGAAGCATCTACGGGGCATAGTGTCTGGACAAATTCGATGCCCACCTCCACCTCGGTTTGGAGGGACACGTTTTTCTCGCACCTCTGTCAATACAGTAGCCACAACAGCTGCCACCCTCACCGAGGATGAACATGGAAAAGGAGAGGAGATTCTCATGGAAGGAGAAAAGGGAGGAGTTGCAACTAAAGTGACACCATTGTCGAAGGGGATACCGGCAGCAGCACCACCAGCAAAGTTAACAAGGGTTCAGACCAACAAATCAGAGTATGAAAAGTGTAACTAGAAAGACAAGGTTGATAAGCTTTTAATTCTTAAAGGTGTAGCAAAGGGCATTGCCATTCCCCTTATGCATGTGAAATCTTCATCTCAGATTTCGATATCACTAGTTTACAAATATAAGAGTGGATTATTGTAGCAGCAACAGTTGGTAGAAAATAAAATCGCAGCTTATACTTATAAGGGAGGAAGCATGAATAATTATTGCAATGATTTAGGAGCATTGTTAGAAGAGCTAGAGAGTGCAGGTAACTCATGGTCTGAGAGACAAAGAGTGAATACATTAATGATGAAACTACCTGAAGAGTATGAGAATATCATTAACTGATAGCAAGACATAGGAGATAGCAATTAGAATTGGGATGACACAGTGGGAATGATTTCAGTGAAAAAAAGCACTATAGAGCTTAGCAGAGGGAGTCCAAGTGTTCAAGCATTGTCTGCAGGAGGTGATTGGCGGAAGTGTGATGAGGAGAGAGGGAAAGATCCTTATCAAAACTTTGGTGGAAGAGGACAAAAAGGTGGCAAATTTGATAGACAGGGGAGAGGAACTTCTCGAGGAGGATTATGTCACTTCTGCAAGAAACCAGGACATTATATGGTAGATTGTATCAAACTTGCTGATCTTCGACTGAAGATGGACAAGGAACCTCAAAGGATGGAAGAAAGAAAAGGGCTTTCCTGACTCAAGTTCATGATGAGGAAGAGGACGAAGAAACCGAACTGGAAGTGGAGCTTGAGGAGCTTATTTTTAATCCAAATACCACTGAAAAGCATGTAGACATTCCATAAAAACAAAAGTGTGCTTTTGGAGGTAAGAGGGATCCACCCGAGGATGGGTGGATCATAGACTTAGGGGCCTCAATGCATATGTGCAAAGATAAGAGGTTGTTCACTAAATTGATAAAGACTCCAACAGTTCAAATAGAGTACGGAGATGGTAGAGTAGAATCCACAAGTCTTGTTGGAACTGTTGAGTTGAATGTTTTAGTTGATGGAAAGGCCTCAATTGCAACACTCTTAGACGTTCTTTACATTCCATAGCTTAACAAAAACCTAGTCTCAATAGTTGTCCTAGATGAAAAGGAGTTTGAAACAGGAACTAGGAAAGGAATCTTCACAACAAGCTTTCCTAATGAGGTTTATTTCGTAGCTGAGAAGGGCAGTCAAGGAATGTTCAAAATTGTTCTTTGCAATGAAAAGAGTGTTCTCTACTCGTGTGCAATGATGCTTTGGCAAAAAAGGTTGGGGCATGTGCACCTAGATAGATTAAGGAAAATGAAGAATAAGGGAATAGTGGAGGGTATTACTTTTGACGATGATGAGACTTTCGATGATTGTAGTGGATGTGCCCAAGGGAAGATTCATAGACTTCCTTTCCAAAAGCAACCATATTTAAGAGAGAGAAAGTATTAGATCTAATTCACACAGATGTTTGGGGACCTAGTAGGTATGTTTCACATTGGGGGAAGAAATGGATGTTAACCATCACCGATGATTGGTCTAGATACACGAAGGTATACTTTTTCAGACATAAGTCAAAGGTATTTAGATGTTTCAAAGAGTTTAAAGTATGGAGTGAAAAACTACATGAAACCTCAATAAAAGAGATAAGAAGTGATAATGGGAAAGAATACACCTCAAGGGAATTTGAAGAATATCTTAAAGAAGAAAGAATTCATCATGAGAAAACTGTCCCCGATAATCCGGAACAAAAAGGAGTAGCTGAAAGGGTGAATAGAACTTTAGGAGATATGTCCACAAGTATGTTAACTGATAAGAAGATAGGGTTGCAATTTTGTGTTAAGTCTATGAACTATGCTAATTTCATCAAAATTAGAGTCCTTACATCAACAAATAAGGAGGAAACTCCGTATGAAAGGTGGACAGGAAGAAAGCCTGATTTGTCTAGTTTAAGAGTGTTCCGAAGTCAAGTCTACAGTTTGGATTCCGATAAGACTAAATGGAAGTTAGAGGGAAGAGGGAAACTAGGATATCTTGTAGGGTATGATGAGAGCACAAAAAGATACTGGGTGTATGACTTGATAAAAAGAGATATAATTTTGGTAAAACACATAGTGGTGATGAATGAAAAGAAGTCCATTGATCCATTCAAATATAATAAGAAAGTCAAAATCACATTTGAAACGGATCAGTTTTCTGACTTTGACTTCGAAAAGAAAGAAGATGGAGAAAAAAAAAAATTGCAGATCTACCAAAGGAGAAGGAGGAAAGGACAACATCCAAGGCAACGCCACAATACAAATGGAAACCAATGAGGAACTTCATGAGACACCGCAATTGGAAGATAGGGAAGCTAAAAATCTTCCTAAGCGAAACACAAGGATGCCTTCCATACCGGCGTCTGATTTTGAAGGGGGAAAAAAAAGCAGTAAACAACTTCAAGAAAGACAAGTAAATAACCAACTCACAAAGATGTCTCACCCAGATCAACCTCAGACCTCCTTAGAGGCCATAAACACCCCAAAAATTAGCCGGTGGATCACTGCTATAAAAGAAGAAATGACCTCCATCATGGAAGCCAATACATGAGTTGGTAGATTGTCCACCGGACCGAAAACCGATCGGATGTAAGTGGGTTTTTAAACTTAAATTAAACCCTGATAATACCATTGAAAGGTATAATGCTAGGTTAGTTGCAAAGGGGTATACTCAGAAAGAGGGGATAGACTACGAAGAAACCTTTGCACCTGTAGTCAGATTTCCTTCTGTTAGAATCCTTTTAAGTTTAGCCGCAGCAAAGGTTATGGAAATACACCAAATGGATATTAAAATGGCATTTTTGGACGGAGAGTTGGAAGAAGAAATTTACATGAGGCAACCGGAAGGATTCGTGGAAAATGGGGAAGAAAGCAAGGTTTGCAAATTGATAAAATCAATCTATGGGCTTAAGCAAGCCGCGCGACAATGGAATATAAAACTGGACGAATTTCTGACCGGTTTGGGGTATATTACAATTAGTTAAGATCACTCCATATATTTATTTGAGGATGAGAATGGAGTGATATTTATTGCTATTTATGTGGATGATTTGTTGGTCTTAAACAAGTCCTTATATAAGATTAACGAACTAAAACGAGATCTTAGAAGCCGTTTTAATATAAAAGATCTCGGTGAAGCGAAGTACATTTTGGGAATTCAAATGGAGAGAGATAGAGGGAATAGGATTATAAGACTCACACAAAAAGAAGCAATCGGTAATATGCTAGAAAAAATTCAGATGGAAAAAGCAAATGGATGTACTACTCCCATGGATTTGAAGAAAGTGTTTGAGGGGAGTGAAGAGAGAGGAATATTGACTTTTAATGATAAGATGGATGAGATAGAAAGAAAATTTATGGAAAATACCCCTTATCAGCAGATTGTAGGCAGTTTAATCTATTTTATGAAGTGTACCCGTCCAGATATAGCCGCAGTTGTAGGTGTGCTTAGTAGAAATCTAAATGAACCAAAAAAGAGAGACTAGGAGGCAGCCAAAAGTGTGATGAGGTATCTGGTGGGGACAAGGGAATTGTGGTTGCATTTGGGAGGGGAGCACACTGACATCACCAAGTAGAGTGATGCCAGATATGGACATGTGCCTTTAAGGCGGTGTACGACTGGATATGTGTTGTGCAAATTGGATCCGATGCATGTTGTTGGAGTAGCAAGCAACAAAAAGTAGTTGCTCAGTCCACTATAGAGGCTAAATACATGGCTTCCTGTGCTGCAACCAAAGAATTAATGTGGGTTGAATCTCTCCTTGAAGAAATTGGGTTCATGAAGTCTGGAACTCAAAATGTTTTTTGTGATAATCAACCTGCTATCTGTATTGCAGCTAATCCGAAACATCACTTTAAAGCTAAACATATGGATATTAGACTAAGATTTCTCAGAGAGAAGGTAGAAAATAAAATAATTAAACTGGTCTATAAAACTGATAGAGAAATGATTGCAGACATGATGACAAAACCAGTGCCTTCCCCTAAGTTGATTTTTTGCAAAGAAAACTGTGGATTAAAATTAAAAAGTGACTAGGAATTAACGAGAGTGTTGAAAAGAGGTAATTAATAGTTCACTTCTCTAATTTATTTCCTCTTTAAAGAGAGAGAGTGAGGATCAAAGGCACGCCATGGCTGCCGCGATATTTAGAAAGTGGCAGATTTAGAAGTAGAGGATATTTTTCCAAAATGGTGCCTAGGTCCAGATTTGAACCTGGGTCTGGGACATCTATGTAGACATACGTCTTATCCACTAAAGTCTTATCGAAACAATACGCCTGACGAGTTTCAAAAATATATAAACATTAACGCGACAGCTAATTAACACCAAACTAACGAAGAGAAACAATTCATACATGTACGCGAATCTGAACCGTGTAAAATATGTTTTAATCAGACGGCCGACATTATAGCCGCCACGTGAAGTGAGCTTTTGGCGGCATACGGAGATAGCGTCAAGCGGTGCCACGTGGCGCTACTTTATTTGATACCGGAGAAGATGGGAGGGGGAACCATGGCCCCGATTTGACAGGTGTCACCTTGTAGACCTTGTCGTACAATGGTCGTACAATAAGTACATCCCCCATTGTACCTTCTTGTACTATATAGTGTTCCTATTCGACTAGGGTTTAGTAGTAGGTAGTCGTGAGTAGGCAGACCAAGACTTAGTGATATTTAGGGACCTCTCTCTAAGAGAGCTTGTAACTATAAAGGTCATCTTTGACCAGCCATAACTTACTGCCCAAGGGAGCAAATTCAGTGATTCTTTTTGCGTTTGCCTCAGAAGAGTCTGGTCCTCATAGGGGTGAGGGTGGTCAGAATAATTTTGTGCCTGGGCGGCGCTTATTCAGTGAGAAAGTGGAAGGGGCAAATATTATGCTAGAGGCTTAACATAGACTGCTCATTATATGGGTCAATGGAGACCAGAAAATTTCAAAAAGAGAGGGTGGTGGAGCCAAGGCTGCCTTGGTTCCTTAGGCAGGTTAGTTGAAGTTCGTTAGAGTACGTGGGGTATGATTAGTATTTAAATATGTCAGAATTCACTAATCTGATTAACGGGCTTACGATTAAGTAATAAAGAAACAAAATGAAATATAGTGCAAAAGTGAAACCGCACAAAACAAATTTACCAGACATTGATTTTCAACGGCAAGCATTCAAAGCCGATTTCAATCCGACGACACGCATCATTGTTGTGATCTCGAATTGGTCACTTGGCGGTTTTGGGCGTGACATGACCTAGAGCCACGTGGCAAGATAACATTGGGTAACAAGAATCCTGGAAAGCAGGAGGCGGAGTTCGGGGAGACAGGTTTCCACTCAATGGCCAAGTCATACATAGACCAAAAAAGGAAGTACACCGGCCACAGTACCTTCTATACTTTCTAGTTCTCTGATTCGTTCGTACATCAGAAGAAAGGGGTTGTGAGAGGGGTTTGGGACTTAAGAGATTTAGGAGGTAGCCGCCTCTCTCCCACAAACCTTGTATATATTTTGGCATCTTTGCCACTTGATAATTAATCGCCTAGTTGGGCATTTTCAATGATTTCTTTTGCTGAGGACTTAGGGGAGTCCAGACTCCAGATGGGTGTAGTCACATTGCTTGTTTGCCTACTTGGTATCTCTCATCCTAGCTGAAAAAGGGTTAGCCAAATACTATCTAAAGGCTTCCTCAATTCTGTATTCTAATGGGGGACACAAAATTGCAGGTTATGGGCCCACCCTCTAAGGTGCCCATCTTCAACAGACCTGGTTTCATTTGTTGGGAAGCTATGATGGTAGGGCTTTGAGTGAAAAACGATATTGGGGTATCGTAAGTGGACAAGTGAAAGGTCTATCTCAGTGAATTCCACTAAGGTTTGTTTTTCTACAACTACCGGTGCAGGTGGAGGAGCAGCAGTATTAGTAGAAGTAGACATGATACACTCTTAGATGCTATCAAGAATCCTACCAAACAGCTGTTGTCAAGTGCTCACCAATTCTTATAGAAGCACCCAAACCTCTCAAAACTAACTCAAAATACAGAGTAGCGTAAACATTGACAACTCCCAAAGTTTCTGCACAATTGACCCGACAACACTCAAGATATAATACTCAGAAGTTTCCCAAAAACTGTTTGCAGTTTTACTACTTGGAAGTCTGGATACATAATATGTTCTGAGTCCTAAGTCTTATACTTGTGTTGAACTGGCAACACCAGTGTACTTGAGAGGTACATCAAACCACCAAGCTACCACTAATCTGTCAAGCTACCACTGAGCTATCACTAAGCTACCACTAAGTTACCCACTAAGTTGACTAGAATCGTATCTATCGCAGTTGCTCTATCCTGTACAGAATCACATTAAGAATAACAGACGCTGCATTGTCCGTACAGACCATATGAAATATAATCGTGGTTGCGTTGTCCTGCCTGTGTTGCAGCTTCGCTGCTCTGTTGCTGCGCTGCTTTGCTGTATAGCAGCTGCGGTGATCTGTCTGTATAGCAGCTGCGCTGCTCTATCTGTATAGCAGCTGCCCTGCTCCGCTTGTATAGCAGTTGTGCTGCTCTGAGAATGAAAGCTTTCCAAAAAAAAGACAACAAATTTGTGTTAGAAACATTGTCTAGGGATTTTTTTTAAATATTTTTGTGTAGGTTAACAATACAAAGTGTTTGTTACACTATTGTTGTTAGCGCAAACACAAAATTGTGTTATAAACATTGTTCACAGTTTCTCTTACCTCTTTTTGTGACCGCAAACAATTAAAGATGTTTGCTACAAATATATTTGTTAGCGCCAATTCAAATTCATGTTAGAAACATGGTTTAGGGTTTTTTTTTTAAATGTTTTTGTGAGCATTAACAATATGAAGAGTTTGATAGCACTATTTTTGTTAGTGAAAACACAAACTTGTGTTACAAACATTGTTCCGAGTATATTTTAGCTCTTTTTGTGACCACGAACAACAAACGTTGTTTGTTACAAATATATTTGTTAGCGTAAACTCAAATTTGTGTTAGACACATGGTTTACGGTTTTTTTTTTAATATTTTTATGAACTTTAACACTATAAAGTGTTTTTTAACACTATTGTTGTTAGCGCAAACAAAAACTTGGGTTACAAACATGGTTCGGAGTTTATTTTACTTCTTTTTGTGACCAAGAACAATAAACGATGATTGTTACAAATATCTTTGTTAGCGGAAACTCAAATTCGTGTTAGAAACATGGTTTAGGGTTTTTTTTTAACTATTTTTGTGAGCATTAACATTATAAAGAGTTTGATAGGACTATTTTGGTAAGCCCAAACACGAACGTGTGTTACAAAAATGGTTTGCAGTTGATTTTACCTCTTTATGTGATAGGAAACAATAAACCTTGTTTTTTACAAATATCTTAGTTAGCGCAAACTCAAATTTGTGTTAGAAACATGGTTTAGGGTTTTTTATAACTATTTTTGTGAGCATTAACAATATATAGTGTTTTATAGCACTATTGTTGGTAGCTCAAACACAAACTTGTGTTACAAACATGGTCTAGAGTTTACTTTACATCTTTTGTGACCGCGATCAATAAACGTTGTTTGTTACAAATATCTTTGTTAGCGCAAACCCAAATTTGTGTTACAAACATGGTTTAGGGTTTTTATTAACTATTTTAGTGAGCGTTAAGAACATGAAGTGTTTCATAGCACTATTATTGTTAGCGCAAACTCAAACTTGTGTTATCAACATGGTTAGGAGCTTATTTTACCGCTTTTTGTGACCACAAACAATAAACGTTGTTTGTTACAAATATCTTTGTTAGGGCAATCTCAAATTTGTTTTAGAAACATGATTTAGGGTTTTTTTTAACTATTTTTGTGAGGGTTAACAATATATAGTTTTTGATAACACTATTGTTGGTAACTCAAACACAAACTTGTGTTACAAACATGGTCTAGAGTTTACTTTACATCTTTTGTGACCGCGATCAATAAACGATGTTTGTTACAAATATCTTTGTTGCGCAAACCCAAATTTGTGTTACATACATGGTTTAGGGTTTTTTTTAACTATTTTTGTGAGTGTTAAGAATATTAAGTGTTTGATAGTACTTTTATTATTAGCGCAATCTCAATCTTGTGTTATCAACATGGTTTGGAGTTTATTTTGCCTCTTTTGTCACCTCGAACAATAAACGTTGTTTGTTACAATTATCTTTCTTAGCGCAGACAAAAATTTGTTGTAGAAACATGGTTTAGCGTTTATTTTAATCATTTTTGTGAGCGTTAACAATATAAAGTGTTTTTTACCACTATTTTTGTTCGCGCAAACAAAAACTTGTGTCACAAACATGATAAGGAGTTTATTTTACATCTTTTGTGACCACGAACAATTAACGTTGTTTGTTACAAATATCTTTGTTAGCGCAAACTCAAATTTGTGTTAGAAACATGGTTTAGGGTTTCTTTTAACTATTTTTGTAAGCGTTAACAATATAAAGTGTTTGATAGCACAATTGTTGTTAGCGCTAACACAAACTTGTGTTATAAATATGGTTTGGAGTTTATTTTACCTCTATTTGTGACCAAAACAAAAAACGATATTTATTACAATAATATTTATTAGCGCAAACTCAAATTTGTGTTAGAAACATGGTTTAGGGTTTTTTTTTAACCATTATTGTGAGCGTTAACAATTTAAAGTGTTTTTTACCACTATTGTTGTTAACGCAAACACAAATTTGTGTTATAAACATCGTTTAGAGTTTGTTTTACCCTTTTTTGTGACCACAAACAATAAACGATGTTTGTTGCAAATATCTTTGTTAGTGTAATCTTATATTTATGTTAGAAATCTGGTTTAGGGATTTTTATAACAATTTTTGTGAGCATTAACAATATAAAGTGTTGGATAGCACTTTTGTTGGTAGCTCAAACACAAACTTGTGTTACAAACATGGTCTAGAGTTTATTTTACCATTTTTTGTGACCGCGAACAATAAACGTTTTTTGTTAAAATAATATTTATTAGCGCAAACTCAAATTTGTGTTAGAAACATGGTTTAGGGTTTTTTTTAACTGTTTTTATGAGCGTTGACAATATAAAGTGTTTGTATCACTATTATTGTTAGAACAAACTAAAACTTGTGTTATATACATGGTTCGGAGTTAATTTTACCTCTTTTTGTGAACTCAAACAATGAATGTTGTTTGTTACAAAATATCTTTGTAAACGCAATCTCAAATTTGTGTTAGAATCATGTTTTAGGGTTTTGTGAGCATTAACAATATATAGTGTTTGGTAGCACTATTGTTGTTAGTGCAAACACAAACTTCTGTTAGAAACATGGTTCGGAGTTTACTTTACATCTATTAAGACCACAAACAATAAACGTTGTTTGTTACAATTATCTTTGTTAGCGCAAACTCAAATTTGTGTTAAAAACATGGTTTAGTGTTTTTTTTAACTTTTTTTGTGAGCGTTAACAATATAAAGTGTTTGATATCACTATTATAGTTAGATCAAACCAAAACTTGTGTTATAAACATGGTTTGGATTTTATTTTACCATTTTTTGTTACCGCGAACAATTAACGTTGTTTGTTACAATAATATTTATTAGCGCAAACTCAAATTTGTGTTAGAAACATGGTTTAGGGTTTTTTTTTAACTATTTTTTTGAGCGTTAACAGTAAAAAGTGTTTGTTACCACTATTGTTGTTACCGCAAACACAAAATTGTGTTATAAACATAGTTCGGAGTTAATTTTACCTCTTTTTGTGACCACAAACAATGAATGTTGTTTGTTACAAATATCTTTGTTAGCCTAGTCTCAAATTTGTGTTAGAAAGATTGTTTAGGGTTTTGTAACCATTAACAATTTATAGTGTTTGATAGCACTTTTGTTGTTAGCGCAAACACAAACTTGTTTTAAAACCATGGTTCGGAGTTTACTTTACATCTCTTGTGACCGGGAACTATAAACGATGTTTGTTACAAATATCTTTGTTTGTGCAAACTCAAATTTGTGTTAGAAACATGGTTTAGGGTTTTTTTTTAACTATTTTTTTAACCGTTAACAATATAAAGTGTTTGTTACCACTATTGTTGTTACCGCAAACACAAACTTGTGTTATAAACATGGTTCGGAGTAATTTTACCTCTTTTTGTTACCGCAAACAATGAATGTTGTTTGTTACAAAATATCTTTGTAATCACGACATAGAAAACAGTTTTTTCTTAAAGTTAGGCACAAATAAGACATTGTGAAGAGTCCTTTCAATTTCTTTTCCTTCTACATCAACTAGCAAGGACACATTACCCATAGCACGAGTTTGGACACTCATTCCACAGGCATAATAAATATTTGTCTTCGGCGTTGCTTTCAGATTTTTGAAGATGGCTTTGTTCCAACACATGTGGGCTGACGCTCCTGTATCCGTTATCCATCCAGGGTCCTTCGCGCCCTCCATTGCTGCCGCCATAGCGAATAGATCCGTGTCGTCCTCCTCAGAAAATGTCAAAGTCTCGTCTTGGAGGGATGAAGAAGCTGACAACAGTGCATTTCCACGAGGTGTAGGCCCCGTGAAGCTTTTGAAAAACTGACTTTGTTGCCATCCCGGCCTCTATAAACCTGTATCGTTAGCTTGTTTAATTTTAGGACAGAATTTGTATCCATGACCTCTCTCACTACAATAAAAACATGCATTGTTTGATTGTCTATTTCCACCCTGATTAAACTGTATGAACTGGTTAAACTGATTACGTTGCTGATTAAATCGACCTTTCCTCCCAAAGTCTGAATTAAAAGCCTCTACTTGCTCAACATTGAGAATATTAGATGTAGCTTCCTCCTCTAGTAGAATATTGATGGCTAACTGTAAAGTCCAGCTAGCTTTATCTTTCTGTTTGAGCATGTCAGATGCTCCTTTCATACTACGAGGGAGACCCCTCATGAGCAATGCTGCTTGTTGAAACGGAGGAAACAACCCACCTGCACAAGCATGTGCATCTACAAGGATACGAAATTTGTTAGAATATTCAGCCATTGTACCGCCAGTGTACTTATAGTCCCAAATTTTTCCAGCCAATAGAAACTCTTCCTGGACATTAGCCTTTTCATAATCACTTTTAAGGGATTTCCAGATATCAATTGCTTTTTTCATTTTTATTTGGGACATAGCTAAGTCCTCAGATATACAAAATTTCAGAATAGAACGAGCTTGCGTATTTTTTTTAGACCATGACGGATCAGATTTATCGAGCGAACCATCTAATATATCCAAAAGATTCACATTCTCAAAATGTGCCTCCACCATATCCGCTCAGTAAACATACTTATCCCCGGAAAAGATAGGAATTCTTGATGACAAGCCCATAACCTGCTGTTCTATAACCACCGTTGCAGGTTGAGGAGCAGCAGTAGTAGTTCAAGTAGACATGATACACTCTCAGAAGTTATCAAGAATCCTACCAAAAAGCTGTTGTCAAGTGCTCACCAATTCTTATATAAGCACCCAAACCTCTCAAAACTCTATTAGAATCTAGAGTAGCATAAACACTAACAACTCCAAAAGTTTCAGCTCAATTGACCCGACAACACTCAAGATATAATACTTAGAATTTTCCCAAAAACTGTCAGCAGTTTTACTACTTAGAAGTCTGAATACATAATATGTTCTGAGTCCTAAGTCTTATACTTGTGTTGAACTGGCAACACTTGTGTACTTGAGAGGTACGTCAAACCACCAAGCTACCACTAATCTGTCAAGCTACCACTGAGCTATCACTAAGCTACCACTGAGCTATCACTAAGCTACCACTGAGTTACCCACTAAGTTACCACTGAGTTACCCACTAAGTTGACTAGAATCGTATCTATCGCAGTTGCTCTATCCTGTACAGAATCACATTAAGAATATCAGACGCTGCGTTGTCCGTACGGACCATATCAAATATAATTGTGGTTGTGTTGTCCTGTCTGTGTTGCAGCTTCGCTGCTGCGCTGTTCAGCTGCTGCGCTGCTGCGCTGCTCTGCTGTATAGCAGCTGCGCTGCTGCGGTGCTCTGAGACTGAAATCTTTCCAAAAGACAACAGGGTTTAGTGGAGTAAGGATTTATGTAGTAGCATCTGCTCCAACAGAGGAGGCAGACAGCAAGGACGACAATGTGTTCAAAAAGGGGAAAAGGAAGAGACACCTCTTACTCTTATCTTCCTGGTACCCGAAGCGGCGGCCATAAAGTTCAAAGACAACAATATTCAATTGT
Source organism: Zygnema cylindricum (assembly GCA_037447655.1). Lineage (NCBI taxonomy): Eukaryota > Viridiplantae > Streptophyta > Zygnematophyceae > Zygnematales > Zygnemataceae > Zygnema > Zygnema cylindricum. Next base: position 120,599 of record JBBHKE010002684.1, on the reverse strand, counting down.
GGGAATACACAAACATGGTAGCCAGGCACTTCATTGTGAGACATCTTACTCAAGCTTTCGTTACCTCCCATCTCCACATTTTAAAGGCCGAGGAGTTATGGGAGACCTTGTTGGAGATCTATGAAGCCGATACCATTAACGAGCTGCAGTTGGCTGAGCAACGGTTAGAATAATATACTTACAAAGGGGGGGAAATGATAGACTATTGTAATGATCTCTCTTGTTTGTAAATGGAGAAAGAGAGTGCCAGGTGGACCGGTACAATGAAGATGATAGTCAACTTCCTCATCGTGAAGCTGCCTATTGAGTTTGAGAACATAGTGTACCGACTGCAGGAAATGGATGACAGCTTGTGGAAGTGGAACAAAGTGGTCCGGATGATACTTGTGCAGGAGAACACTATCGAGATTCGGAGAGGAGGAAAGAGCGTTCAAGCTATAGCTGCCGGAACGGACCGGTGGGGGAAGGAGTCGAGGAAGCTGTACGGTGTAGAAATTAATGGTCTTTTAAAGTATTTTCTAGGTCTGAATAGAAATAAGAAAGAAGCCGAGGCAGTCTACCTCTAACTTCTCTCTCCAACTCTCAAACTTGTCGCAGTCAGTGAGAAATTAGAGAGGGAGCTAGAGCCATGGCTACCTAGGCTATCCAGAGGTTTACGGGAAATATATATTAGTTAGGGGTTTATTTACTAAAAGGTATGTGCCGGCCACAAGATTTAATCCTGGTACCTACCGGCCGGCAGACAGCCGGTACCCGTTAGCCTTAGCCGTTAAGTCTAGAAGTAGTGTTACGTACTATATGGTTTCATAATTATTTAAACATTTAAACGTAGGATAGTTCATTTAACTGAAACTAATTACGGGAGACATATATCGAGTTATGTAAAAGTACGGATTACGGTACGGATAAGAAACCAATACCGCGCATTTATTTCTTTAGTGAAACGAATACCACGCATGTATTTATTACGGCTACGATTAAATGTGAATTTAATCGGACGGCCGGAATTAACGCCGAGATCGCGAAAGAGGATTTCGGCGGTTTGTGGTCATCGCCACATTGGATGACACGTGGCGAAATGACATTGGATCGCGGCATCTCCGAGGATTAAGGGAGCGACCGGACATACCACGAGTCGACATTTAGGCCATGTTGTACAGTGTCCTTACAAAAAGTACACCGGCAGCTGTACTTTTGTGTACGGAACTGTAATCTGATTGGCTCCGTACATCAGTAGATAGAGTCTGTGAGAGAGATAGGACTTACAAAAATTAGAAGATAGGACCCTCTCTCCCAGAGAGCTTTTATACAAAAGGTCAACTTTGACCCTCCATAACTTACTGCTCAGGGGAGCAAATTCAGAGATTCATTTTGCTATCGACTCAGGGGAGTCTTGCCTTCACAAGATTGAAGTTGGTCAGTGTTATTGTTTGCGAGGGTGGCAGTTATTTTGCTGAAACACAAAGGGGTCAAGGTTATCGTGGAGGCTTCTTGGAAGCTGTCCACTCTGAGGACTTATGGAGGTCTTAGAGTTTCAGGTTATGGGCCCACCCTCTAGGGTACCAATCTTTAATTCAACTGGCTTCATATACTGGGAAAGTATGATGATAGGAGCTCTATGCGAAAAAAGGTTTTGGGGGATAGTGAGTGGACGGTTGCGGCGTCCATCAAGTCTTGGAATTCCTCTAGGGTTTGGAGGAAGCAGATTCACCAGGAGAGAGGATCCATCTTCAACTGAGGAAACAAAAGAAAGAGAGGTGGTGGAAAAAGGAAAGGAGAAGGAGGCGACCACACCAATAGCAACTGGTTCGGCATTCATGTCACCTATTCCGAGGAACGAGGAGAATGATACTGAAACCTGGGACTTCAACAATATGGCGGCAAAGCACTTCATCCTACGCCATCTCACTGAAGGACTTGCATGTCCTCATTTGCAGGTAGAAAGGGCATCCGATCTTTGGATGGCTCTCATAGAGATGTACCGAAGTGGTACGATTCAGCAACAACAGTTGGCTGATCAGAAAGTTAAGGAGTATGTATACAAAGGGGGAAAGATGTTGGATTTTTCCAATGAGCTTGCTACACTCTTCATGGAGCTAGAGAGTGCGGGAAAAGATTTTAGTGAAAAAGAAAAGGTTAACTGTTTACTGATGAAGTTACCCGATGAGTTCGAAAACATAGTCAACCGTGTGCAGGACTTGCCGGACTCAAGGTGGATATGGAACTCAATGGTATGGATGATTCTCGTTCGCGAGAATACGATTGAGATCCGAAGGGGAGAAAAGAGTGGCCAAGCCTTGGAACCTGCAACCGATTGGAGGAACAAGGATTCCCGGAAACCGGTCGGAAACTATGGGGGGAGATCGATGAGTTCGGACTAAGGGTTCCCAAAGGTTTATGTCATTTTTGTAAGAAGCCTGGGCACTATATGGCAGAGTGCACTAAGCTAACCGAGCTTCGGTTAAAGGAGGGGCAGACCGGTGGTACCCCAAGAGGAAAGAAAAAGGCCCTTGTGACATAGGTACATGAGGCGGAATCCGAGGACGAGGACGATGAGCTCCTTTTAGATAAGGAGTTGGAGGCGAAAAACGAGGTCGAAATTCCACGAAGGCAGAAATGTGCTTACGGTGGATTGAAAGGTGAAGGAGGCTGGATTGTAGATTCAGGTGCCTCCATGCACATGTGTAAGGATAGGCACTTGTTCACTAAGATAAGAAATATTCCCACCGTAGAGATAGAGTACGGGGATGGGAGGATAGTCACCACTACTCTTGTAGGATCGGTAGATTTGAAAGTGTTAGTAGAAGGAAAGACATCCATAGTAACATTCTCTGATGTATTGTTTATTCCGGAGCAGAACAAAAACCTCATCTCTACATCTGTATTAGATGATAAGGGTTTTTTTACTAGCACTAGGGAATGAGTCTTTACTGCTAGTTTTGAGGAGGATGTCTATTTCATTGCTAAGAAAGGTAGCCATGGGATGTTTAGGCTGGTTTTAAGTAATGAAAAGAAGAAACTTTATTATGCTGGTGTTGATGATATTATGATGTGGCATAAGAGGCTTGGGGCATGTGAATTTAGACAAGTTAAGAGAGATGAAAAAGATGGGAGTGGTGGAAGGGATTAAGTTCAGTGAGAATGATAATATAAGTGATTGATGGGGTTCAACACCAAAAGACAGTTCCAGAAAACACGGAACAGAATGGGGTAGCTGAAAGGTTAAATATAACACTAAGTTATAGTGCTAGAAGTATGTTGTCAGATAAGAAGATAGGAAAAAGGTTTTGGGCAGAAGCAGTGAACTGTGCTAATTACCTCAAAAATAGAGTTATTACTTCACATATAAAAGATCAAACACCTTATGAGAGATGGACAGGCCGGAAACCAGACATATCTCACTTAAAGGTTTTCGGCAGTGAAGTATTCAGTCTGGTTACAGATCGGTCTAATTGGAAGCTAGATCCTAAAGGAAAACCGAGATACTTATTAGGATATGATGAGGATGTTAAAGGTTATAGATTTTATGATCTAAAAAGGGAAGATATAATCTTAGTAAAGCATCTAGTAGTTATGGATGAAGGAAAGTCTGTGGATCCCTTCAAATATACAAAGCCAGTAAAAATCAGATTTGAGTCAGAAAATTCCGATGACTTTGAGCTTCCTAACTATCCAGGTTTTAGAGAAGATGACATTCTTGCAGATACAAATCAGACCGATAAGGACTCGGTTGTGGAAACTCCAGTGACAACTCTACCCGAAGGGGAAGACGTGGTGGAAATTGATTCGGAATCAACGGATAGGGGAGAAGCCGAGTTTGTTCGAAAGAATCAACGAGAACCATCTATTCCGGCCTCAGCTTTTGAGGGGGGAAGGAGAAGTTGCAAAAGACTACAAGAAAAACAGGTTAATAACAAGGTAACTAAACTATCTCATCAAGATGAACCTCAAACTTAAGGAGAGGCGATGACTTGTCCAGAAAGAAACCGGTGGAAGACAGCCATCAATGAGGAGATGGCCTCAATTATGGCAGCCGATACTTGGGAGCTAGTGGATTGTCCACCTAACCGAAAACCAATCGGTTGTAAAAGGGTTTTCAAATTAAAACTGAACCTAGATAACACAATTGAGCGCTACAAGGCCCGATTAGTGGCAAAGGGATTTACACAAAAGGAGGGAATTAACTACGAGGAAACCTTTGCCCTGGTGGTCAGATTTCCCTCCGTCCGCATACTACTCAGCCTGGCAGCAGCGGAAGACATGGAAGTGCACCAGATGGACATCAAGACAGCCTTTTTGCATGGAGAATTAGAAGAGGAGATCTTCATGCGACAACTCGAAGGGTTTGTGGAGGAAGGAGAGGAGAGTAAGGTATGCCGGCTGATTAAATCTCTTTATGGTTTGAAACAGGGGCCTCGACAGTGGAATAAGAAGCTTGGTGAGTTTCTTACCGGTCTGGGATATATCTGGATCAGCTCAGATCACTCAATCTATGTTTTCGAAGATGAGGAAGGTTTTATATTTATTGCAATTTATGTTGATGATTTGCTTGTTTTAAGTAAATCAATGGAAAAAATTAATAAACTGAAAACCAATCCTAAGGGGAGATTTGAAATGAAGGATATGGGGGAAGCAAAATATATTTTTGGAATTCAAGTAGAGAGAGACCGAAAAAGAAAAATTATAAGATTGACTCAAAAGGAAGCAATAGGGAACATGCTTGAAAAATTTCAAATGGAGAAAGCTAATAGTTGTACAACTCCAATGGAGTTGAAGAAGGGAAGTGAGGGGACTGAGGAAAAAGGAGTCATAGTCTTAGACGAGGAATTATCTCCTGAAGAACAGAAGTTCATGCAGACTATTCCTTACAAGCAAGTAGTGGGAAGTCTAATCTATTTTATGAATTCTACCTGGTCGGATTTAGCTGCAGCTGTAAGAGTGCTGAGTAGAAGTCTAAATGCTCCCACTAAGAGGGATTGGGAGGCAGCTAAGAGAGTCCTTAGATATTTGATAGGAACTAGGGATCTATAGTTGCATTTGGGTGGGGAGAATACTGACATCACTACTTGGAGTGATGCCAGTTATGGTGATGCTCCGATGAGAAGATGCACTTCTGGATATATATTATATGTGGGTGATGGGGCTTGCTGTTGGAGTAGCAACCAGCAAAAAGTTATTGCTCACTCCACCATGGAGGATGAGTATATGGCCTCTTGCTCTGCTGTAAAAGAATTGATGTGGGTCAATTTATTGTTTGGTGAGCTTGGTCACCTTAAGAGTGGTGTGCAGAAAATTTTTTTGTGATAATCAGGCACCAATCGCTATTTCTGCCAATCCAAAACATCATTTTAAAGCCAAACACATGGACATTAGACTCAGCTTTGTTAGAGATAAAGTAGAAAACAAAATAATCTGTTTAGAGTACCGATCAGATAGTGAGATGGTAGCAGATATGATGACCAAACCTGTGTCTTCCCTTAAGCTAATTTTCTACAGGGAGAAGTGTGGTCTGAAATTAAAGATTGACTAGAAAATAAGGGGAGAGTAGAAATTAATGGTATTTTTAAAGTATTTTGTAGGTCTGAATAGAAATAAGAAAGAAGCCGAGGCAGTCTACCTCTAACTTCTCTCTCCAACTCTCAAACTTGTCGCAGTCACTAAGAAATTGGAGAGGGAGCTAGAGCCATGGCTACCTAGGCTATCAAGAGGTTTACGGGAAATATATATTAGTTAGGGGTTTATTTACTAAAAGGTATGTGCGGGCCAAAGGATTTGATCCTGTTACCTACCGGCCGGCAGACAGCCGGTACCCGTTAGCCTTAGCCGTTAATTCTAGAAGTAGTGTTACGTACTATATGGTTTCATAATTATTTAAACATTTAAACGTAGGATAGTTCATTTACCTGAAACTAATTACGGGAGACATATATCGAGTTATGTAAAAGTACGGATTACGGTACGGATAAGAAACCAATACCGCGCATTTATTTCTTTAGTGAAACGAATACCACGCATGTATTTATTACGGCTACGATTAAATGTGAATTTAATCGGACGGCCGGAATTAACGCCGAGATCGTGAAAGAGGATTTCGGCGGTTTGTGGTCATCGCCACATCGGATGACACGTGGCGGAATGACATTGGATCGCGGCATCTCCGAGGATTAAGGGAGCGAATCCGGACATACCACCAGTCGACATTTAGGCCATGTCGTACAGTGTCCGTACAGAAAGTACACCGGCGGCTGTACTTTTGTGTACGGAACTATAATTTGATTGGCTCCGTATATCAGTAGATAGAGTCTGTGAGAGAGATAGGACTTAGAAAAATTAGAAGATAGGACCCTCTCTCCCAAAGAGCTTCTATACAAAAGGTGAACTTTGACCCTCCATAACTTCCTGCTCAGGGGAGCAAATTCAGAGATTCTGAAATTCTATGGGCTCCATTGCCCACAGAATTCGCAGATCCAAAAGAAGCTAATCTAGATAGTGCCGACTCCAAGCTGATATAAACCCAAATAAATGATCCCTTGACAATAAGAACTCCAATATACCTTCACCCCTGTGAAGAGAAGACCTTCTGTGTGCTCAGTTCCACCACAAAATGCAAAGCTTCAATATGTGTTTTGGACAATATTTCCCACTTTGACTCTCCCACTGAATAAGTGCCACCCTGGCACGCAAAGACTCTGACCGACTACACCCTTGTGTAGCTTAGACTCCCCTGAGTCCGCAGCAAAAAGAATCAGTGAATTTGCTCACCCGAGCATTAAGTTATGGCTGGTCAAAGATGACCTTTATAGTTACAAGCTCTCTTAGAGAGAGAGGTACCTAAATATTACTAAGTCTCGGTCTGCCTACTCACGACTACCTACTATTAAACCCTAGTCCAATAGGAACACTATAAAGTACAAGAAGGTACAATGGGCGATGTACTTATTGTACAACCATTGTACAACAAGGTCTACAAGGTGAGACCTGTCATATCGGAAGCCATGGTTCCTCCTCCCATCTTCTCCGGTATCAAATAATGTGGCGCCACGTGGCACCGCGTGACGCTATATCCGTATGCCGCCAAAAAGCTCACTTCGCGTGGCGGCTATAATGCCGGCCGTCCGATCAAAACATATTTTACACGGTTCAGATTCGCGTACATGCAGAAATTGCTCCTTTTGGTTAGTCTGCTGTTAATTGCTGTTTTGTTAATGTTTATATATTTATGAAACCCGTCACGTGTATCGTTTCGTAAGTAGCTTAATGGATAAGGCGTTGGTCTATTTTAGTAGCCTACAGACCCCGGTTCAAATCCGGCCAGCGGCAGTATTTTGCTAAAACTAGTAAAATACTTTCTAAGTCATTCTTCCTCCTAAATGATGCGGCAACCATGGCGTGCCTTTGGTCCTCTCTTTCTCTCTCTCTTTACATTCTAACTAAAATATAGAAGTGAACTATTAGTCACCTCTTTTCAACACTCTATTTATTTTTCCAACACAGACCTAGAAAATACATAAATTTCAACACTCCCCTTATTTTCTAGTCTACTTTCTTTTCAACTCCCACTAAACACAATTTTTTTTTTTTTTTTTTTCTTTTTTTTTTCCTTTTCTTCTTTCTTTTCTCCTCATTAAACTCTAAGTGAATACCCTTGTATTTAAAGAAGTGTGTTAGATGAACCGAAATAATAATTACATCACAAAATTTATTTTGCATGCCATTTTTCATAAATCCGAGAAAATACTTTATCCACCTCATTACTTTTCCATCCTCACTAAATCCAATTTCCCTCTTGCAATTCAAACAGCCAGCCCCATCTCCAATCTGCAACACACACCCAGATGCTAACCCTCTTACAGGCACACCTTCATAAATGCCATCACTCTCATTAGTGATGTCAAACCCATTACTCCCCATATTTATCGTTATATCAAGATTCCCCACTAAGTTCCTCATAAAATCTACATCTTCCGAGCTCATATTTTTATCCATGATACTCACCCCATTTTCTGAATTTTCCTCACTCTCTCCCATGGAATTCTTTCCACTATCACTTTCTATAATGATTCCCAAAGAGTATTTCTCCTCCCCTAAACTTTTCATTAAATATTTCTTTTCTCCCCTATCCTTTAAAAACCCCTCTAGTTTTACTTTTCCCCTTTCCTCCAAATCCGTTGAAGTCTCCCTTTCCAACCAGTTTTCTATTTCCAAAATATTTATAAAATTATCCTCATTATTTTTATTTTTCCCTTTTTCATTTATGTATCCTAGATTTGACTTTCTCATTTCTAAGTCATACTTTTTACACTCTTTCACATCCTCATCATTTCTAACTCCCTCAAGTACCTCCCTTCCTCTTACTTCCCTTATACCTCCAAAAGCACATCGTTGCTTCCGTGTAATTTCTGTGTACTTCTCTCTCTTCTCCATTCTACCGATGTGAAGAAGCTCCAAAATTTCTTCATCCTCTTCATCCTCTTCTCTTTCTTCCTCCTCATCCACATTCCAACTTCTAAGTTCTTCCAAACAAGGGCATTCCTCTATATAATGACCCGGTTCCCTACAAAAGAAGCAAACACCCTTTTTCAAAGCTCTCCTTTCTTTTCCTCTCCCTCTCTTTCCACCAAAGTTCCGATAAGGTTTACCTTCGTCTTTCTTCCTCTCATCACGCTTCCGCTCGTCACCGCTGTTCCTCTCATCACGCTTCCGCCAATCACCACTGTCCCTCTCATCACGCTTCCGCCAATCACCACCAACTGTAAAGGCAGTTACCCTCTCACTTCCCCTACGAAGCTCCAAAGTGCTTTCCCTCACAAGAATTATCCCCATGGTAAAGCTCCAAGTCCATGAGGAGCCATCCATTGCCTGCATACGATTAATGATGTTTTCATACTCATCTGGGAGTTTCATGAGTAGTGTATTGATCTTTCTCTCCTCAGATTCTACATACCCCGCACTAGCAAGCTCCACATATAACGCAGCAATATCATTGCAAAACTCTATCATGTTACCGCCTTTATAAACATAGGCCTCTATTTCCTGTTTTACTAACTGCTGCCTCTGAATAGTCTCACTCTTATAAATCTGCCTTAGTGTTTCCCATATTTCCGAAGACTTAGTATGACTTAAAAGAGTGATAGCTATGGACTTAGACACATATCTAAGTATGAGATGTTTTGCTATAGTGTTTTTATACTCCCAAATTTTACTATCATTTTCTTCAGTTTTACTTATAACCCCTCTAAGTGGAGCTGTGGCGAAGAGCATAGCTCCCCTCACCATAAGTGTCCCTTTATCATTCTCCCCTTTTCCCCCTTCCATCACAATATTTTTCCCTTCACCTTTCGTTGCATCTGAACTCCGGTTGATATTCTGGGCAGCCTCAGATGGTTCTCCACAGTAAGCTCCTCCAAAGCCAGGTGGCGGACATCTCACATGTCCCGAAACAATTCCCCATAAATGCTTCTCGAAAAGCAATCCCTCCATAATAAACTCCCAATAAGTGAATTCTGTTCCATCGAACATAGGCACCCTAGATGGTGGGCCCATAACCTGAAATTCTATGGGCTCCATTGCCCACAGAATTCGCAGATCCAAAAGAAGCTAATCTAGATAGTGCCGACTCCAAGCTGATATAAACCCAAATAAATGATCCCTTGACAATAAGAACTCCAATATACCTTCACCCCTGTGAAGAGAAGACCTTCTGTGTGCTCAGTTCCACCACAAAATGCAAAGCTTCAATATGTGTTTTGGACAATATTTCCCACTTTGACTTTCCCACTGAATAAGTGCCACCCTGGCACGCAAAGACTCTGACCGACTACACCCTTGTGTAGCTTAGACTCCCCTGAGTCCGCAGCAAAAAGAATCAGTGAATTTGCTCACCCGAGCATTAAGTTATGGCTGGTCAAAGATGACCTTTATAGTTACAAGCTCTCTTAGAGAGAGGTACCTAAATATCACTAAGTCTTGGTCTGCCTACTCACGACTACCTACTATTAAACCCTAGTCCAATAGGAACATTATAAAGTACAAGAAGGTACAATGGGCGATGTACTTATTGTACGACCATTGTACGACAAGGTCTACAAGGTGACACCTGTCATATCGGAAGCCATGGTTCCTCCTCCCATCTTCTCCGGTATCAAATAATGTGGCGCCACGTGGCACCGCGTGACGCTATATCCGTATGCCGCCAAAAAGCTCACTTCGCGTGGCGGCTATAATGCCGGCCGTCCGATCAAAACATATTTTACACGGTTCAGATTCGCGTACATGCAGAAATTGCTCCTTTTGGTTAGTCTGCTGTTAATTAGCTGTTTTGTTAATGTTTATATATTTATGAAACCCGTCACGTGTATCGTTTCGTAAGTAGCTTAATGGATAAGGCGTTGGTCTATTTTAGTAGCCTACAGACCCCGGTTCAAATCCGGCCAGCGGCAGTATTTTGCTAAAACTAGTAAAATACTTTCTAAGTCATTCCTCCTTCTAAATGATGCGGCAACCATGGCGTGCCTTTGGTCCTCTCTTTCTCTCTCTCTTTACATTCTAACTAAAATATAGAAGTGAACTATTAGTCACCTCTTTTCAACACTCTATTTATTTTTCCAACACAGACCTAGAAAATACATAAATTTCAACAGATTCTTTTTGCTATCGACTCAGGGGAGTCTTGCCTTCACAAGGGTGAAGTTGGTCAGCGTTATTTTTTGCCAGGGTGGCAGTTATTTTTGCTGAAACACAAAGGGGTCAAGGTTATCCTAGAGGCTTCTTGGAAGTTGTCCACTCTGGGGACTTATGGAGGTCTCAGAGTTCATACGGCAACTTGAAGGGAGAGAAAGATCAAACTGGAGGACAATGGCCTCCTAAGGGCCTTTGTAATATCTGAAAAATTCCGGACAGTACATAGCTGATTGTACCATGCTGTAGGAGCTAATGCTCCAAGAAAACCGTGGAGGAGGTTCTTTCAAGGGAAAAAAGAATGCACTTGTGGTCACACAAGTGAAAGAGGAGACCGAGAATGATGAGTCTTTTGAGCAGGAGGATGGAGAGCTTCCTCTTGACGAGAATTTGGAGGAGAAGGAGATTCATCGAAAACAAAAGTGTGCTCTCAAGCCATTCAGGAACCTCCACAAAAAGGATGGATCATTGATTCAGGTGCATCCATGCATATGTGTCGTGACAAGCACCTCTTTACTAAGCTAAGAAATATCCCCACTATAGAGAGAGAGTACGGGGATGGGAGAGTTGTTACTACGGATCTAGTTGGATCGGTAGATCTAAAAGTCTTAGTAAACGGTAAAACTTTCATACTCACTTTCTCAGATGTACTTTATATTCCTCAGCTAAGCAAAAATCTTGTCTCTACTTTTGTATTAGATGATAAGGAGTTTGATACCTTCACTAGAAAGGGAGTCGTTACAACTACGTATGGGGATGAAGTCTACTCCACTGCAGATAAGGGTAGCCAAAGAGTGTTTAGGCTTAACCTGAGTAATGAAAAGAAGAATGCTTACTATGTTGGTGTCCCTAACTTGATGATTTGGGAAATGATGATTTGGTAAATGATGAGATGGCATCAATCATGGAAGCAAATACTTGGGAACTAGTGGATTGCCCTCGAAACAGAACACCGATCGGGTACAAATGGGTATTTAAACTGAAACTAAACCCAGATAATACCATTGAAAGATATAAGGCTTGGTTGGTAGCAAAGGAGTTCACTAGAAAAGAAGGGATAGATTGTGAAGAGACCTTTGCTCCTGTGGTGCAATTCCCATCAGTATGGATTCTCCTTAGTGTAGCAGCAGCGGAAGACATGGAAATACACCAGATGGATATTAAGACCGCCTTCCTCAATGGTGAACTAGAGGAAAAAATCTTCATGCGCCAACCAGAAAGGTTTGTAGAGGAAGGTGAGGAGAGCAAAGTCTACAGACTTATAAAGTCCTTATATGTACTAAAACAGGCTCCCAGGCAATGGAATAAGAAACTAGATGTGTTTCTCACCAGCCTTGGATTTATCCAGATCAGCTCAGACCATTCTATTTATATGTTTGAGGATGAGAATGGTGTTATTTCCATTGCAATTTATGTGGATGATTTACTGGTGTTATGTAAATCTATAGAAAAATGAAATTCTATGGGTTTTATTTCCCCATAGAAATCGCAGAACTAAAGAAGCTTATCTAGATAGTGCCGACTCCAAGTTGATACAAACCCAAATGACTAACACCTTGACAGTCAGAAATCGTATACACCTTCACCCCTGTGAAAAAAGACTTTCTGTGTTCTCAGTTTCACCACAGAATGCAAAGCTCGAACTTGTGTTTTGGACAGCATTCCCCACTTTGACTTTCCCTTAGAAATGTCGCTACCCTGGCAAGCAAAAACTATGACCAACTACACACCTGAGTAGCGTGGACTCCCCTGAGTGCGCAGCAAAAAAAATCAAAAATCACTAAATTTGCTCCCCTGAGCAGTTAAATATGGCTGGCCAAATATGGCTTATAAAAACAAAAGGTCACCTAGAGAGAGGCGCCTCATTCACGCTAAGTCCCTTAACTCCTACTCACACCTTCCTACTAAAGTACCCTAGACCAATCAAAAGAGTGTATAGTACAAGAAGGTACAGTGGCCGATTGTACTTCTTTTACGGCCATTTTACAACATGGCCTTCTGGTTGACACTTGTCAGCTTGGGAGCCATCGTTCCTCTTCCCATCTTTTCCGGTGTTCAACGATAGGGCGCCACGTGACATAGCGCACCGCTATGTCCGAAAGACGCCAAAGATTCATTCGGGTTTGGCGGGGGCGACGTCGTCCGTATGATCATGTATTTTACACGGATTGATTCGCGTCCGCGAGGGCCGTTTGACTATAAATGTCGTTTTGTCAATTTTGGTATGTTTAAGTGAAAGTGACGTTTGCGTAACTCTTTAATAAATCACCGAACCACATAAGTGTATCGTTTCGTTGATGCCTTAATGGTTAAGGCATATGTCTATTTAGAAATTCGTAGACCTAGGTTTAAATCCTGCTTAGGGCAACCATTTTGTAATCTATCAATCAATTGCTTATTTGCTTGTTTCTTTTTGACTATGGCGGCAACCATGGTGACTCTCTCTCTCTCTCTTCACTCTAGAGTCAAAATTAAGAAGTGAATATTAATTACTTCTTTTCAACACTCCCCTTTATTCTTAGTCAACTTTTAATTTAAGTCCACACATTTTAACACTCCCTTTATTTTCTAGTCTACTTTTCTTTCAACTCACACTTAATAACAAAACCCAATTATATATCTTGAAAACCTGGGAACAAAAAAATAATAAAAAAACAATTATCACACAATTACTAACCATTATCAATAAATAAGGTTTATACCAAAACAACACAATGACAAACTAAATAATAATAAAAAAATAAAAATGAGCGTACGAATATAAATTATAGATGAAAAAATAGTGATGAAGCGCAAGAATATTAATTTATTAACAAAACAATTCATAATGACATATACATTGAATCCATCCTAAATGGAATTCAAAATAAATCATACTTGAAGTGTCAACCATCGAAAATGGTAGAAGGTCCTTGCAACACATCAACGCCACCATTTTCATAAATTTATTTCGGTCACTCGTTTTCGCCTCTGTTTTTGAAAGAAACTTACAAAGAAGTCCTCTATAACTATTTGTGTGAACCAATGCTGTACATATGTAGTGTTGTTTGTTGAAGTACCGTTTGTTGACTTGTATTGATAAACTATGAAATATGTATTACAAGCCACAAAACCCCCCCCTGTGTACTATGTATTTGTTTGATATTTTAGTTTCATATACATGTTCAAATTTTTTCCAACAACTTGAAGCGACCTTGCTTTCTTTCACTAGATAATACTGAGCAATTTCACAATTTTGTGATTTTTGAAGTTCGTTTTGGATTCTAGTTTTAAGAGAAGCGAGAATGTTTTTCTCCATTTTGGTGTATGACTAGATTTTGTTTGAATTGTGGTCAGCTTGGGAGTTAATCGTCCCTCCTCCCATCTTTTCATGTGTTCAATGATGTGGCGTCACGTGGCACAGCGCGCCGCTATGTCCGAAAGCCGCCAAAGATTCATTCGAGTTTGGCGGGGGCGACGTCGTCCGTCCGATCATATATTTTACACGGTTGATTCGCGTCCGCGAGCGCCGTTTGACTATAGATGTCGTTTCGTCAATTTTGGTATGTTTAAGTGAAAGTGACGTTTGGGTATCACTTTAATTAATCATTGAACCACATACTTGCATTGTTTCGTTAATGCTTTAATGGTTAAGGCGAATGTTTATAAAGGATTTCGTTGACCTAGGTTCAAATCCTATTTAGGGCAACATTTTGGTAATCCAATCTGTCTGCCTGTCTGCCTGTTTTATCTGGCTATGGGACAGCCATGGTGACTCTCTCTCTCTCTCTCTTCACTCTAGAGTCCAAATTAAAAAAAAAGAATATCAATTACTTCTTTTCAACACTCCCCTTAATTTTTAGTAAACTTTTAATTTAAGTCCACACATTTTAACACTCCTTTTATTTTTTAGTCTATTTTTCTTTCAACTCACACTTAATAACAAAACACGATTATAATTTTTTTTTCTTTTTCCTTTTTCTTTTCCCCTCATTAAAATTTAAGTGAAAACCCCTGTATTTGAAACAGTGTATTAGATGAACCGAAATAATAATTGCATCACACATTGTATTTTGCATGCCATTTTTTTAAAATCCGGGCTTTTGGTGCAAGGATTTTATCCACCTCATTCCTTTTTCATCCGAGAAAAATCAAAATTCCCACTTGCATATCAAACAGCCAACCCCATCCCATACCTGTTACACACACCCAGATGCTAACCCTTTTACAGGCACACCTTTCTAAATGGCATCACTCCCATGAGTGATGTCAAATCCATAACCCCCCAAATTTATCTTTAAATCACGAGTCCCCTCTAAGTTCCTCATAAAATCTACATCTTTCGTACTCATACATTTGTACATGATAATTACCCCATTTTCTAAACTTCCCTCACTCTCTCCCATGGAATTCTTTCCATTATCACTTTCTATTTTGATTCCCAAAAAAAAAAATCTCCTCCCCTAAACCTTTCATTAAATATCCCTCTTCTCCCCTATCCTTTGAAGATCCTTCTATATTTACTCCTCCCATTTCCTCGAAATCCGTTGAAGTCTCATTTTTCGACCTGTTTTCTGTCTTTGAAAAATCTATTAGGATATCCTCAATATTCTGATTTTTCCCTTCTTCCAATTTTAATTCTAAATCAGACTTTCTCATTTCTACGTCATTTACTTAATACTCCTTGACATCCTCATCATGTTTAATTCCCTCAAGTACCTCTTTTCTTTTTACCTTCGTTATACCTCCAAAAGCACACTTGCTTTAGTGGAATTTTTGTGTGCTCTTCCCTCTTCCCCATACTACCGATGTGGAGAACCTCTCAAATATCTTCATCTTGTTTCTCCTCTTCCCCTTGTTCTTCCTCATTTACATTCCAACTTCTAATTTCTTCCAATCAAGGGCATTCCGCCATATAGTGATTCAGTTCCCTACAAAAGAAGCAAACCCTTCCTTTCAAGGCTCCCCTTTCTTTTCTTCTTCCTCTCTTTCCACCGAAGTTCCGATACGGCTTTTCTTTATCTTTCTTCCTCTCATCACGCTTTAACCATTCACCACCAGCTGTCAATGCATTCACCCTGTCACTTCCCCTACGAAGCTGTAAAGTGCTTTCCCTCACAAGAATCATCCCCCTGGTAATGCTCCAAGTCCATGAGGAGTAGTCCATTTCCTGTATACTGTTAATGATGTTTTCATACTCATCTGGGAGTTTCATGATTAGTGTGTTAATCTTTCTCACCTCAGATTCTACATATCCCACACTAGCAAGCTCAACATATAACGGAGCAATATCATTGCAAAACTCTACCATGCTACCGCTTTTATAAACATAGGCCTCTATTTCCTGTTTTACTAACTGGTGCCTCTATATAGTCTCTCTCTTATAAATCTGAATTAAAGTTTCCTAGATTTTTGAAGACTTGGTTAGGTTTATAAGAGTGATAGCTATGTACTTCGACACGTTTCTAAGTATAAAATATTTTGCTATATTGTTTTTGTACTCCCAAATTTTATTGCCATTTTCTTCAATTTTTGGTTTAGCTATAACCCCTACAAGTGGAACTATAGGAGAGAGCCTAGCTCCCCTCACCATAGGTGTTCTTTTACCCTTCTCCCTTTTTCCCTCTTCCATGGCAATAATTTCCCTTTCACCTTCCGTTGCATCTGAACTCCATTTGGTTTTCTGAGAAGCCCCAGTTAAATCTCCATTATGAGTTCCACCAAAGCCCGGTGGCGGGCATCTCACTTATCCCGAAACAATTCCCCATAAGTGCTTTTCGAAAATCAATCCCTCTATCGTAAATTCCTAGTAAGTGAAGTCTATTCCATCAAACATAGGCACCCTAGATGGTGGGCCCATAACCTAAAATTCTATGGATTATATTTCCCCACAGAAATCGCAGACCTAAAGAAGCTTATCTAGATAGTACCAACTCCAAGTTGATAAAAACCCAAATGACTAACACCTTGACAGTCACAAATCGTACACAGCTTCACCCTTGTGAAAAAAGACTTTTTATGGGCTCAGTTTCACCACAAAATGCAAATCTCGAACATGTGTTTTGGACAGCATTCCCCACTTTTACTTTCCCTTAGAAATTACACCACCCTAGCAAGCAGAAACTATGACCAACTACACCCGTGAGTAGCATAGACTCCCTTAAGTCTGCAGCAAAAAGAATCACCGAATTTGCTCCCCTGAGCAGTTAGTTATGGCTGGCCAAAGATGGCTTATAAATACAAAACGTCACCTAGAGAGACGCGCCTCATTCACGCTAAAACCCTTAACTCCTACTCACACCTTCCTACTACTGTTCCCTAGACCCATCAAAAGAGTGTATAGTACAAGAAGGTACAGTGGCCGATTGTTCTTCTTCTACGGCCATTGTACAACATGGCCTTCTGGTTGACACTTGTCAGCTTGGGAGCCATCGTTCCTCCTCCCGTCTTTTCTGGCGTTCAATGATGTAACGCCACGTGGCACAGCGCGCCGTTATATCCGAAAGCTGCTAAAGATTCATTCGGGTTGTCGCGGGCGACGTCGTCTGTCCGATCATGTATTTTACACGGTTAGATTCGCGTCCGCGAGCGCCGTTTGACTATAGATGTCGTTTTGTCAATTTTGGTATATTTAAGTGAAATTGACGTTTGCGTAACTCTTTAATAAATCACCAAACTATATAAGTGTATCGTAACGTTAATTCCTTAATGGTTAAGGCATATGTCTATATAGAATTTGTCGACCTAGGTTTAAATCGTGTTTATGGCAACATTTTGGTAATATATCAATTTGTCCACCTGTCTGCCTGCTTCTTTCTAACTATGGAGGGAGCCATGGTGACTTTCTCTCTCGCTTCACTCAAGAGTCTAAATTAAAAATTGAATATTAATAACTTCTTTTCAACAAAAATATCAACAAGTTAAAAAAAGATCTTAGAAGCAAGTTTGATATGAAAGATCTAGGAGAGGCAAGATATATCTTGGGAATACAAATGGAAAGAGATAGGGGAAGAAGGATTATCACACTTACTCAGAAAGAAGATATAGGGAATATGCTCGAGAAATTTTAAATGGAAATGGCGACTTGAAGAAAATCAGTGATGGGAGTGTAGGAGAAGGAGTGGTAATCTTAGATGATCAAATGAGTCCTGAAGAAAGACAATTTATGAAGTCTATTCCTTACAAACAGGTTGTAGGAAGTCTAATCTACTTTATGAATTGTACTAGGCCGGACATAGCGACAGCAGTTGGAGTTCTAAGTAGGAGTCTTAATGATCCTAGAAAGAGAGACTGGGAGGCATTAAAGAGAGTCATCAGATATCTGGTGGATACAAAGGAATTATGGTTGCATTTGGGAGGGGAGCACACTGACATCACCACTTGGAGTTATGCGAGTTATGGGAATGCACCTATGAGAAGATGCACTTTTTGGTATGTATTTTATGTCAGGGAAGGTGCTTGCTGTTGGAGCAGCAAGCAACAAAAGGTGGTTGCTCATTCCACTATGGAGGCTGAGTACATGGCCTCTTGTTCTGCTGTGAAAGAATTGATATGGGTAAAGTCTTTGCTACAAGAATTGGGGTATATGAAGAAAGGGGTGGATGAAGTCTTTTGTGATAATCAGGGTGCAATGGCAATTGCAGCGAATCTAAAACATCATTTCAAAGCTAAACGCATATACATAAGGCTGAGTTTTGTGAGGGAAAAAGTCGAAAACAAAATTGTGAATCTTGTGTATAAACCAGATGGAGAATGATTGCTGATATGATGACCAAACTTGTGCCCTCACCCAAATTAAAATATTGTACAAAGAAGTGTGGACTAAAATAAAAGTTTTAATTAGACTAGAAAATAAGGGGAGTGTTGAATTATAAGTTTAAAAAGTATTTTCTAGATATGAATAGCTTAAGTGAAAATAGAAAAGAAAAAGCGTAGGCAGTCTGCCTCCACCTCTTCCCTCTATCCCCCATACTTGTTGTAGTCACTCAAGGAAAGAGAGGGTGGAAAATCCATGGCTGCCTTAGCTCCTTGGGGAGGTCAAAAGAAGTGACATAATTCACTTTTAACAAAAAGGTTGAGCCCGGCAACTCTCAAACCTCCAACCAGCTGAGCGAGGCATAACTGTCAGCCTTAGCCAGTTTCTCGTTGAAGTCCGTTAGAGTACGTGGGGTATGATTAATATTTAAATATGTCAGAATTCACTAATCCGATTAACGGGCTTACGATTAAGTTACATAGAAACAAAATGAAATATAGTACGAAAGTGAAACCGCACGAAACAAATTTACCGAACATTGATTTTCAACAGCTAGCATTCAAAGCCGATTTGGATCCGACTGCAGGCATCATTTCGGAGATCCCGGAATGGTCGCTTTGGCGGTTTTCGGGCGTGACATGACCTAGAGCCACCTGGCAAGATAACATTGGGTAGCATGAATTCCGGAGAGCATGAGGGCGAGTTCGAGGGAGACAGGCGTCCACTCAATGGCCGAGTTGTACACAGACCGTACAAAAAGTACACTAGCCACAATATCTTTCTATACTTTATAGTTTTCTGATTAGTTCGTACATCAGTAGATACGGGTTGTGAGAGGGGTTTAGAACTTAGGAGATTTAGGAGGTAGCCGCCTCTCTCCCACAAAGCTTGTATATATTTTGGCATATTTGCCAATTGATAACTAATTGCCTAGTTGGGCGTTTTCAGTGATTTCTTTTGCTGAGGACTCAAAGGAGTCCAGACTGCAGATGGATGCAGTTATATTGCTTGTTTTCCTACTTGGGTATTTGTGATCCTAGCTGAAGTAGGGTAAGCCAAAAACTATCTAGAGGCTTTTTGAATTATGTAGTCTAATGGGGGATACAGAATTGCAAGAGAGAGAGAGGCGCTTTCATTGATTACGCTTTTGCGAAATGGCATCCGTTGGTCGAGACCCCCTCCACGGCCCCTATACGAAAAAAACCGCACGGAAAAAAGTCAAGCACAGGCTGGAAATGTGCGGTGGGTTTTTTTTTGGTACTTCGCGCACAAAAATTGTCGAAAACTTCCGACGTGTGTGACAATATCTGCCTATTTACTCCCTTATGGAACTTTATTAAAAATCACCTCGCGGGGTGATTTTATGTAAAGTTTGAACATGAGCTGAAAGGACGCGAAAGTGGGTCGAAATGCGCTAGACGACAAATTGCATCGCGTTAGATGACAAACGACAGTTCATATAAAGTTTCAAGGTAACGTAACTTGTACCGTGGTAATTCTAATTTTTTGGTATGTCTGCGAATTTTCTCGTTTTTTTCTAAGTTATGGATGAAAACGACAAAAAATAACTTTAACTTTAGCACATGCGAAAGTACCCTAAATAAGATTCTATTTCCAGAATTTGAACTTTATTTCAAGAAGTGAATGGAAAAATTCATCGTGTTACAAAGGGGTTAAAAAACGTTTAAAGACTCCAAGAACGCGATGGTTAAACCATCTAGGCACAAAGCATAATTGAAATGTACTATTGTTTACAACAGAATGGTTCGAGATGAAAATCCAGACAAACTTCAACCATAATAACCTTCGAGCAAAAGTAAAAAATTGAAACTGAAAGCTACAAAAACAAAAAGACAACAATACTATACACAAATTCATACCCTAATAACAACAATGGCCCCTTAGTCTAAAGTCTAAGATTATACCACATTTAGCATCAAATTTAAAGATATCATCTATATGCACTTGGTGGCGTAGGGGTAAGTTTATAAGTCCACGACAACCATTTGCCACGCCATTAGCAATAATTCTCTATCGAGCAAGGGTCGAAGCTTGGATTAGAGAAGGTCGATGGGCGTTAGAAGCCAACATAAGAGAAGAAGAAGGGTTACAAGGTTCCTTAACTTCAAAAGATCTTCGAAAGAAATTACGTAAGTTGTTAACGAAAGAAAAATCCAAGGTCTCGAAGATTTAGAAACAAATGGTATGAAGTTGCTTGTCAGGTCTCAATGAGACATATATAATCGTCACATACTTATGTAACGATTTTGTTTTACGTACTTGGACAATTGCAAACGGTATACCTATAATATTTTGCCGAATACAAAGTAAGTTAGGTTAGTTACAACTATATGGGGACACGACATTTGTGCGAGAAGAACATTTCTCGCTTAAAACCATACGACTTTTTTTCACATGTTTGCTTTATGTTTGTAGGGCAAAGATATCTCATTCGTAAGTATATTGACCTTTTTACGAAAATTCATCTTTTTTCTATGTTTTGAACTTAATAAGTATACTTTTCGTGTAAGGATGAATTGTACACATACAATGTACTTAAAAAAAGGCTTAAAATTACATCGTGAATCGCTATTAGAGTTTTTAAATAACTACACCGCGAATCGCGATTAGCGTAAAGAAATAAATAGTGTAAAAATATAATTAGAGTTATTAACGCTAATTGGGAATTTGGGTATTTTCAAAGAAATCATTTACTCTAATTTGAAATTTAAAATAGAACTAAATAATTTTATTTGAGAATTTGGGCAAAAATGTGGGGGCACCGAATTAGCGTTATTGACGTTAATAGCGATTCGCCGTTTAGTGTAAAGAAATAATTAGTGTTATTAACTCTATTTTGGGTTGAAGGGCCTAAAGCCAAAAAAAATCAATTTTAATTTATACACCTAACACTAATTTGTAGTGTTGATATTGTTAAGAAATTTCTTGCGACAATACCAATACTGTTAGTTATCAATTATCGAACGGTCAGGGATCCCGATATATCGCTCCGATACCAACAAATTCCTTATCGGCGATAAGAAGAAAAAATATACTACGCTATACGATAGTATTTTATAACATACCGTGTTATATTTTACACTATATATAGCGTGGCATGCCACGTGTATCAATCTGTTCCGTACTACGTATAACGGAATAACGGCGGTTCAGTACGACTGTATCAACCTTACAATTATACAGATATAAATGTACAATTATCATTGATAATTATCGGTACCAGTGTTATCGCGATAAAAAACCAATATTATCGGCTTTTTATCGCCGATAACACCAGTTTCAATATATAGTGCCAATATATCGATTATCGCAATCCAAAAAAAGATACATATTGATTATCGGCAAAACCTTACCGATACACAACACTACTAATTTGGATGCACATTCCCATATTGTAGCCGTGATAGTATGGGTTCACATATTTGAGCTTGAACATGTGAGAACAAGTTCTCGCTATTTTTCCTCGTCTTTATGGCTTGGAATAAAACTTGAGTATGCTTTTCCAGTGCGTCGCACTGAATTTCCCTTGTCGACGCCTTTATCACAATTTATTTTTTACACCTGTACGAAATATTGAGCAGCTTTGGTATTGAATGATAATTTTCGTACATTACACCATTAATATGAAGTTTAACTTAGAGTAAAGGGTATGGCTCCATGTGGCTAAGTTCGGGTTTTTTTTTGTCGTATTCCTTTCGAACTTAGCAATGTACTGCCTAAGTTTCAACCTTACGAAGAAATGGCAAATTTGTAGAGTACAATTCGCGTCATTCTCGAACTTAAGACGTACGAAAATTTGTCTTGTGTTTTTCCGACCCACTATCACATCATTTCAAACTTATCATAAACCCACATCGGTAATGTGTTTTAAGCAAACTAGAACCGTTTACACAAATTAGAAAACATATTTCCATGTGTGAAAAGTTTTCAAAAGTTTTTGACGACTGAAAAAGGTACAAGGGTGTTCGTTTTTGTCAGCATGCACCTTGTACGGTATTTTTTTGAAGGGGTCTCGATGGTGCAGTGTCATTTCACGTAAAATGAAAATTTGTGAAGGTGAAAAATGTGCGAAGTCATGGCGGCCGTCTTTCCGAAGTCATGGTGGTCGTCTCTGCGAAGTCATGGCAACCAGACGGGAGAGGTTTACACAAAGGCATGGCAGCCAGACGGGAGAGGTTTACGCAAAGTGAAATTATTTGGTCTCCATTAACCCACAAAATGAGCAGCCTATATAAAGCCTATAAGATAATATTTGACCCTTTCACTTTCCCACTAAATAAGTGCCGCCCAGGCCCACAAATAATCAGACCACCCTCACCCCTGTGAGGACAAGACTCCCCTGCGTCAAACGCAAAAAGAATCACTGAATTTTCTCCCCTGAGTAGTAAGTTATGGTTGGCCAAAGATGGCCTATAAATACAAAAGGTCACCTGGAGAGAGGCGCCTCAAACACGCTAAGTCCCTTAACTCCTACTCACAACTAATTACTACTCTACCCTCGGCCAATCAAAAGGGTGTATAGTACAAAAAGGTACAGTGGCCAATTGTACTTTTTGTTCAACCATTGTACAACATGGCCTTTTGGTTGACACTTGTCAACATGGGAGCCATCGTTCCTCCTCCCATCCTTTCTGGCGTCCAATGATGTGGCGCCACGTGGCACAGCGCGCCGCTATGTTTGAAAGCCGCCAAAGATTCATTCGGGTTTGGCGGGGGCGACCACATCCGTCCGATCATGTATTTTACACGATTAGATTCGCATCCGCGAGCGCCGTTTGACTATAGATACCGTTTCATCAATTTTGGTACGTTTTAATGAAAGTGACGTTTTGCATAACACTTTAAATACATAGCAAACTGAATACATGAATTGTTTCGTTAACGCTTTAATGGTTAATGCGTAGGTCTATGTAACACTATGTAGACCGAGTTAAAAATCTCGTTCAGGGCATCATTTTGGCAATTTATCAATCTGTCAGCCTGTCTGCATGTTTCTTTCTGACTATGGCGGTAGCTGTTGTTTTTGGAAGATTCAGTTTCGTACATGCGTGCGCATGCGTATGTAATTACCTGATATAATGTGGAGGTTCGAAAGGATTTGCCGATAGGGGAATTAAATGCATGAGTAAAATTAATGGAGTAATTGAGTGGCGCCGAATGCGTAAGTGAAATGGACGGCGGATCGCGAAGCGATCCGATGTAAATATTCCAAAAGTTAAAATAGTACGTCGCACGTACAAAACAGAATGCGACAAGTTAAAAAAGTACGTCGCACGTACAAAACAGTTTGCGACAGGCGCATTTATTGCAAACGACGCATATTCAGTACGGAAAAGATTTAGAAGGTACGGATTAATTTCGGCAGTGGTTCGAGGTACACGTGGAGGGCGGACGGCGTCCGCCGATATTTTTAAAGAGATCACATTGTTTTTTATGACGCATTATCTAGTGGACCGTACATATGCGATGTCGGTTCACTACGTGGATTTATCTACAAGTGACTAAGCGAGTTGTCGCTTATGACGCGTATTTTGCGGACGCGTCGGTGTAATTATTTGAAACATCAATATTTTGTTTTATGCGAACTAATGATTTAGTGTTGATTAAAATAGTTATATTTTACGTGATTAATGAGGATATCGACACTTTAATTTATGTGTCGTATTCGCAGACAAGTGTACGCTTACGATTGCTTGACTTTCAGGTGTACGCTTACGATTAGTTTATTCTTAATAGTAGGTTATAGGAGATAATGATAGTTACGTACTTTCCAGTTAGGAGTTTGTCGTAATAGGATATTATGTTTTAGTGGAAGTTATGTTGGATATTTTGACAATTAGTGATTTGTTGACAGCTCACAAGTGTATATATAGCTATGAGCTTTGTTAGCAAATTCATCAATGTTGGTTAGTAAAGTGGGGACCAAAGATGTAGTATTTTAGGGTTGTCGATTAGGTCATGCACTTTGAATGATATAATGATTATTTGATTATACCTTGATTATACTTTTGTTTATGTGTGATGCATTTGTTTGTTATTATTTATTTATGTTATTTTATATATGTGTTTGATATACATTGTTAATGCATTTGTCTTAGGGTTTGTTATGTTGATTATTCCATCAACCCTTAGATATTATCCTAAGGTTTGTTTATGTTGATTACTCCAGCAAACCTTAATGTTATGTTTGTTATATCATGCATTGTCTTAGGGTGAGTTGTGATTTTCACGGATCCCTAAATGTTGTCTGTTGCGTCTGTGTACGCATATGGAGGATGCATTTCAAATGACTGTTCATTGGCCTAACTTTGCTTAACTTCTTGCATGATAGTTTGGGTCGCTTCTGCGGTCTATTTTAGACCAAAAAACAACAGTAGCAATGGTGACTCTCTCTCTCTCTCACTCTCTTCACTCTAGAGTCTGAATTAAAAATTGAATATTAATTACTTCTTTTCAACACTCCCCTTATTTTTTAGTCAACTTTTAATTTAAGTCCACAATTTTGTCTCCGGAAATTTAACTTAGGAGAAGGTACCGGTTTTGTCATCATGTCTGCAATCATCTATTTATCACATTTATGAACCAGTTTAATTATTTTTTTCTCAACCTTCTTTCTTACAAAGCTTAGTCTTATATCCATATGTTTAGCTTTAAAATGGTGTTTTGGATTAGATGCGATAGAGATAGCAGCTTGATTATCACAAAAGACATTTTGAGTCCCAGATTTCATGAACCCAAGTTCTTCGAGTAGAGATTTTACCCACATTTATTCTTTAGTGGCAGCACTTAAAGCCATGTATTCAGCCTCCATAGTGGACTGAGCAACTACTTTCTGTTGTTTGCTACTCCAACAACATGCACCAAACTCAATTTGCAACACATATTTAGTTGTAAATCGTCTCAAAGGCACATCCCCATAACAAGCATCACTCAAAGTGGTGATATCAGTGTGCTCCCCTCCCAAATGCAACCATAATTCCCTTGTTCCCACCAAATACCTCATCACTCAATTGGTTGTTTCTCAGTCTCTTTTCCTAGGTTCATTTAGACTTCTACTGAGAACGTCTACAACCGCAGCTATATCCGGACGTGTACAATTCACATAGTAAATGAAAATGCCTACAATTTGACTATAAGGAGTTCCTTCCATAAACCTCTTTTCTTCCTCATCCATCTTATCATTTAAAATCAATATTTTTCCCTCTTCACTCCCCTCCGATACTTTCTTTAGATCCATGTGAGTGGTACACCCATTTGCTTTCTCCATGTGAAACTTTTCTAGCATATTACAAATAGCTTCTTTTTTAGTGAGTCTTATAATTCTATTCCCTCTATCCCTCTCCATTTGAATCCCCAAAATGTATTTTGCTTCGCTGAGATTTTTCATGTCAAACCGACATCTCAGATCTTGTTTGAGTTTGTTAATTTTATCTAAGGACTAGCTTAAGACTGACAAATCATCAACATAAATAGCAATAAATATCACTCCATTTTCATCCTCAAATATATTTATATAGTGATCTAAACTTATTCTAATGTATCCCAAACCTGTCAAAAACTCTTCCAATTTAATGTTCCACTGCCGCGGGGCTTGCTTAAGTCCATAAAGTGATTTTATGAGTTTGCACACTTTGCTCTCTCCTCCACTTTCCACGAATCCTTCCGGTTGCCTCATGTAGATTTCTTCTTCCAACTCTCCGTGTAAAAAGGCGGTCTTAATATCCATCTGGTGTATTTCCATATCCTCTGTTGCGGCTAAACTTAAGAGGATTTTGACAGAAGGGATTCTGACAGAAGGGAATCTGACTACGGGTGCAAAGGTTTCTTCATAGTCTATTCCTTCTTTCTGGGTATAACCTTTAGCTACCAACCTAGCCTTGTATCTTTCAATGGTATTATCTGGGTTAAGTTCAAGCTTATAAACCTACTTACATCCAATCGGTTTTCTATCTGATGGACAATCTACCAACTCCCATGTATTAGCTTCCATGATAGAGGCCATTTGTTCATTGATGGCAGTGATCCACCGGCTGCTTTCTGAGGTATTTATGGCCTCGAAGTATGTCTGAGGTTCTTTTGGGTGAGACATCTTTGTGAGTTTGTTATTTACATATCTTTCTTGAAGCCGTTTACTACTTCTATTTCCTCTTTCAAAATTTGACGCCGGTATGGAAGGCATCCTCGGGTTTCGTTTTGGAAGATTTTCATCTCCCCTATCTTCCAATACCAGTGTTTGATCAAGCTCCTCGTCGATTTCCATTTCGTATTGTGGTGTTACCTCGGATGTTGTCTTTTCGTCCTTCTCTTTTAGCACATCTGCAGATTTTTCCTTCTCCCTATCTTCCTTCTCTTCATTTCCCAAGTCAAAGTCAGGATACTGACCCGATTAAAATCTGATTTTGACTTCTTTGTCATATTTGAATGGATCAATAGATTTTACTTCATTCATCACCACTATGTGTTTTATCAAAATGATATCTCTCTTTTTCAAGTCATACACTCAATATCCTTTTGTGCTCTCATCATATTCTAGAAGATATCCTGGTTTCCCTCTTCCCTCTAACTTCCATTTAATCTTCAATGAATCCAAACTGTAGACTTGACTTCCGAACACTCTCAAACTAGACAAATTTGGTTTTTTTCAGTCCACCTTTTATACAGAGTTTCCTCCTTATTTGCCGAAGTTAGCACTCTATTTTTGATAATGTTAGCATAGTTCATACACTCAGCCCAAAAGTGCAATCCTATTTTTTTATCAGTTATCATACTTCTGGACATATCTCTTAAAATTATATTCACTCTTTCTACTACTCCATTTTGTTCCGGATTATAAGGATCACTTTTCTCATGATGGATTCCTTCTTCTTTAAGAACTCCTCAAATTCCTTTGAGGTGTATTTTTTCCCATTATCACTTCTTATCTCTTTTATTGAGATTTCATGTAATTTTTCACTCCATACTTTGTATTTTTTGAAACATCTTAGTACCTCAGGTTTATGTCTGAGAAAATATACCTTAGTGTATCTAGAACAATCATCTTTAATGGTTAGCATCCATCTTTTCCCCCCATGTGAAACATACCTAGCTGGTCCCCAAACATCAGTGTGAACTAGATCTAATACTTTCTCTCTTCTGAATGTGGATGCCTTTGGAAATCGAAGTCTATGAATCTTCCTTTGGGCACATCCATTATAATCATCTGAGGTCTCATCATCTCCAAACTCAATTCCATCCACTATTCTTTTTTTCTTCATTTTCTTTAATCTATCTAGATTCACATGCCCCAACCTCTTATGCCAAAGCATCATATCACTTCCACACGAGTAGAGAACACTATTTTCAGTGCAAAGAAAAATTTTAAACCTTCCTTCATTACCTTTTTCAGCTATGAAATATACCTCATTATCAAAGCTAGTTGTGAATATTCATTTCTTAGTTCTTGTTTCGATTTTTTTTCATCTAGAATAGCTCTATAGACTAGATTCTTGGTAAGCTGTGGAATGTAAAGAACATCTGAGTGTGTTACAATTAAAGCTTTTCCATCAACTAGAACTTTAAAATCAACCGATCGAACAAGACTTGTGGTTTGTACTCTACCATCTCCATGCTCTATCTCAACTGTTGGAATTTTTTTTAATTTAGTAAACCACCTCTTATCATTGCACATATGCATTGAGGCTCCTGAGTTTATGATCCACCCATCCTCAGGTGGATCCCTCTTACCTCCAAAAGCACACTTTTGTCTCCGTAGAATTTCGGCATGCTTCTCAATGGTTTTTGGTTTAAGAATGAGCTATTCAAGCTCCTCTTCCAGTTCGGTTACGTCATCTTCTTCCTCGTCATAAACTTCAGTCAGAAAGGCTTTTTTCTTTCCTCCATATTTTGAGGAACCTTGTCCATCTTTCAGTCAAAGATCTGCAAGCTTGACACAATCTTTCATATAATGTCGCGGTTTCTTGCAGAAGTGATATAATCACCCTCGAGGAGCTCCTCTCCCTTGTCGATCAAATTTGCCACCTCCTTGTCCTTTTCCTCCAAAGTTTCGATAGGGATCCTTTCCCTTTTCCTCATCACGCTTCCGCCAATCAGATCCTGCAGCCAATGCTTGAACACTCGGACTTCCTCTCCTAAGTTCCATGGTACTCTCTTTCACTAAAATCATTCCCACTGTATCATCCAAATTCCAATTGTTATCACCTCAATCCTGCAACCAATTAATGATATTCTCATACTCTTCAGGTAGTTTCATTATCAGTGTATTTACTCTTTATCTCTCAGACCATGAGTTACCTGCGCTCTTTAGTTCTCCAAATAATTCTCCTAAGTCATTGCAATAATCATTCATACTTCCTCCCTTGTAAGTATAAGTTGAAATCTTATTTTCTGCCAGCTGTTGCTGCTGCTATGACCCACTCTTATATTTGTTTACTAGAGATACCTAAATCTGACAAGAAGATCTAACATGCATAAGGGGAATGGTAATACCCTTCACTACACTTTTGAGAATTAAAAGTTTAGCCACCTTGTCTTTATAGTTCCAATTTTCATATTTCGACCGTTCGGTCTGAATCCTAGTCACCATTGCTGGTGGTGCTACTGTCGGTATCGTCCTTGACATTGGAGTCCCTTGAGAAGCAACTCCTCCCTTTTCTCCTTCCATGATTATTTCCTCCCCTTACTCGTAATCGTTCGTGATGGTGGCTCATGTTTTAACAGCTGTTGTGATGGAGATGCCAGAAAAACGTGTTCCCCCAAACCCAGGTGGAGGTGGGCAACGAATTTGCCCGGACACTATGCCCAAGAAGTGCTTCTCAAAAAGTTCTACCTCCATCATCATTTCCCAATAAAAAAAGTCTGATCCATTAAATATGAGCACCCTAGAGGGTGGGCCCATTACCTTAAATTTTGTGGTCTCCATTAACCCACAGAATGAGCAGCCTATATAAAGCCTCTAGGATAATATTTTTCCCTTCCACTTTCCCACGGAATAATTGCCGTCCAGGCACACAAATATTCTGACCACTCTAACCCCAGTGAAGACAAGACTCCCTTGAGTCAAACGTGAAACTCTGTGTGCTCCATTGCTCACAGAAATCGCATATCCAAAAAAAGCTAATCTAGATAGTACCACCTCGAAGTTGATATAAGCCGAAATGAATGACCCCTTGATAATCAGAAACCCATTATAGCTTCACCCGTGTGAAATAAGACTGTCTGTATGCTCAGTTCCACCATAGAATGCAAAGTTAGAATATGAGTTTTGGACACATTTACCAACTTTGACTTTCCCTTAGAAATGCAACCACCCAGACAGGTAAATACTCTGACCATCTACACCTCTACATAGCCTAGACTCCCATGAGTCTGCAGCAAAAAGAATCACTGAAAAATGGTCAAGTAAAATGATAGTTATGAATGGTCAAAGATGACCTTTTGTATAGCAGCTCTCTTGGAGAGAGGTTGCTACCTACTAAATTTTCTAAGTCTTATCTCTCTTTAAAACTCTATCTACTGATGTACGACACCAATCAAATTACTGTGTCGTACAGAAAAGTACATGTACCGGTGTACTTTTTGTACGGCCATCGTACGACATGGCCAAAATGTCGACACATGTCATATCCGCATTTCTTCCCGTAATCTCCGAAGTTGCCGCAATCCAACGTTGTTTTGCCACGTGTCACATGAGATGGCAATGTCAATAAAACGCCAAAAGTACATATTCCGAGATCGCGGCGCCTATCGTGGCCGTCCGATCAAAACCGGATACAACTATAGTCGTTGAAAATATACCCGCGGTATTTGTTTTTCGTTTGAAACAAATGCGGGGTATTTATTTCATATAATACATTAAACCGTATAGTGTAGTATTCAAAATTGTATCTATGCATTACGTATCTATTTCCCGTTAAATGAACTAGTCTACGTGTAACAAATTAATTTTTTGTCAAACCTGTTTATCTTAGCACTAATCCTAGAGTTATAGGTTAAAGCTAATGGGTAGTTTGACAGACAGTAGGTACGCGGATCAATTCTTGGGTTCGTCAAATAACAAAAATTGACCACTTTTGCAAATACTTTCTCTCGTACCAAATGTAGCCGAATGTCCATATGTTTACTCTTAAAATGGTGACTTGGGTTTGTAGCCACAGAAATGGCTACTTGATTGTCGCACCACGTTATTTGTGTCCCGTGTTGTGTAAAACCCAATTCTTGAAGAAATGCCTTAATCCATAGCAGCTCTTTCAAGGCTGCACTCGCAGCCATGTATTCAGCTTCCATAGTCGATTTTGCCGTGACCTTTTGAAGTTTACTACTCCAACTACAAGTTCCACTTCAAATCTGAATGACATACCCAGTTGTAGACTTCCTACTAGGCACATCACCATAGCTAGCATCACTCCAAGTATTAATGCTAACCTTGTCCCCTCCCAAAGTAAGCCAAAGATTTCTAGTCCCAACAAGATATCTTAAGACCCTTTTTGCTGCTTCCCAGTCTCTTTTTCGTGGATTTTGCAGACTTCTGCTCAACACACCAACAGCTGCAGCTATATCGGGCCTAGTACAATTCATGAAGTAAATCAGACTTCATACGACTTGTCTGTAGGGTACTTGGGACATAAATTTTTGCTCTTCTACACTGAGTTCCTCATCTATTATGACTCCAAACTCATGCTCCATTCCTTCAAATTTTTGCTTATACTTCATAGAAGTTGCACATCCTTTGGCATCAGCCAAACCAAATTTTTCCAACATGTTTCCTA
Source organism: Zygnema cylindricum (assembly GCA_037447655.1). NCBI lineage: Eukaryota > Viridiplantae > Streptophyta > Zygnematophyceae > Zygnematales > Zygnemataceae > Zygnema > Zygnema cylindricum. The sequence continues at coordinate 89,402 of JBBHKE010002684.1, read as the reverse complement.
TCGCTTCTTTTTGAGTTAGCCTAATGATTTTCTTTTCTCTATCTCTTTCAACCTGTATGCCAAGAATGTATTTAGCCTCACCCAAATCCTTCATTTCAAATTTTGAATTAAGAGCGTGTTTTACTCTAGCAATTCCTTCTTTGTTCCTACTAATTAGCAACAACTCATCAACATACACAACAATGAATATCACCTCATCACGATTATCACCACACATCACATATACTGAATGATCTGAACTAATTCTAGTAAATCTTAATCTTGTCAAGAACTCATCTACCTTTCGGTTCCATTGCGTAGGGGCCTGTTTTTGGCCATACAAAGATTTTAAAAGTTTGCACACAGGTATTTCTTTTCGTGCTTCCTCATAACACTCTGGCTGCTTCATATAAATGACCTCATCTAAATCACCATGCAAAAATGCAGTTTTGACATCCATTTGGTGGATGTCAAAATCCTCTATAGCAGCTAATGTAAGTAAGATGCGAACAGATGGAAACCTTACAACCGGTGAAAATTTTTCTTCATAATCTATCCCCTCCTTTTGAGTATATCCCTTAGCAACCAAGCGAGCCTTATGCCTGTCTATGGTATTATCAGGGTTCAATTTTAATTTAAACACCCATTTACTTCCAATAGCCTTTCTTCCAGGAGGAAGTTCCACCAGATCCCATGTTTGGGCCTCCATGATGGACTTCATTTCTTCATTGACTGGGCCTCCATGATGGACTTCATTTCTTCATTGACTGCTTCCACCCAGTGTTCCCTTTCATTACTCGAAAAAGATTCCGTTAACGTTACAGGCTCTTCTGTGTGTGCTGAGTGAGCAAAGGCTGCACTTTCTCCCCTGAGTCGTGCAGTTCGCCTAACTCCACCTGGAAATTGTGTCGTTGGTATAGATGGTTGGGTCCTCCTCTTTGGTACATGTGATTCTTCTTGTGATTCAGTTTCGGCTTGAGGTAGAGGAGAGTCTGCAACTCTTTCGGGCATAACACTTCCTATTTCTGGTGGAGAAGATGATTGGAAGTCATTTTGAGCTAATGTAGATGCATTTTCTACATTTTTCTTAAAAACATGGGATTTTCCTCTAAAAAGATATAATCAATACTTCGACTTTTCTTTTCATCGCTACATTGACTAAATACATCTACTCCTTTTCCCTCATCATTCACTATGATGTTTCTGGCTACCACAACCCTATTTCTCTTAATGTCATATACTTTATAACCCTTGGCATGATCATCATACCCTAAAAATATACCTGGCATGCCTTTTTGCTCTAATTTCTATTTTTGTGGACCATTATCTAGCAAGAATACCTTACTTCTAAAAACTTTGAAGTGACTTACATCTGGTTTATGTCCTGTCCACATTTCAAAGGGAGTTTTATCTTTTACTGCCCTTGTTTCTAGCCTGTTTCTCACATAAGCTGCACAATGCATAGCCTCTGCCCAAAATTTGAAATCTATGTCCATATCAGCCATCATTGTCCTAGCACACTCTGATATGGTCCTATTCATCCTTTCTGAAACACCGTTTTGTTGCAGAGAATAAGGAACGGTTAGTTGACGTGAGATTCCATGCAATTTTAGGAATTTTGCAAACTTATTAGAAATGTACTCCCCTCCATTATCAGATGTGAATCCCGCTATCTTTCTCTCATGTAGATTCTCAACCCAAGCCTTATACTCCTTAGATTTTGAAAAGACTTCATCCTTACATTTCAAAAAATAAACTGTAGAAAATCTACTATAGTCATCAGTAAAGGTAAGCATAAACTTAGCACCTCCCACAGATGGATACCTTGATGGCCCCCATACATCTGAATAAATTAGTTCAAGCACCCTGCTACTTCTATGATCAGTTTGCGAAGGGAAAGGCAATTTATGATTTTTTCCCATTGCACAACCATCACATACATTTGATGTTGGTTTTTGACTAATTTTTACACCTTCCACTATTTTTTGATTTACCATCTTTTCTAATCTATCATAATTCACATGTCCTAAACATTTATGCCATAAATCAGAATCACTGATTACACTTGAGTACATAACATCATTGTCATTATCATTTGCAAGACTCAACCGATACAAAATGTTTCCTCCAGCATATCCCTCTACAATTATTTTCCCATTCTTACTCACTGTTTTCTTTCCATTCTCAGATATAGTATTAAAACCTTTCTTTTTTACCACTGACGTAGAGAAAAAGCTTCTTTTAAAAGCTGGGACATGCAACACATCTTCCAAGACCCTTTTCACAGGTTTTCCCTCTACGTTCAACATAAGTGACACCCTCCTCTTTGCCTTCGACTGAACAAAAGTATCATCTCTAAAATAGATTTTGATGGGTGAAATTGATTGAATACTCTCAAACAGATGGCGATTGCGGCACATTTGTGCAGATGCACCGAAGTCCATTATCCATTCGTCTTCCTCCACGCCTTCCGTTGCTTTTGCCATCGCAAAGTATTTCTTTTCGTTGTTCGTGGGAAAGCTACTCTCGTCCTCCTTCTTAAGTTCGTTGAAGAGAGCAGTAGGTCGACCACGTGATTGAGAAGGAACCCGACTTTCGTCCCATCCAGAGCGAAAAAATTTCCTGTAGCTTTTGCTCTCTTATATGCATTACACATTCTGAACACATGCCCTTTTTCATCACAGTAATAGCAGGTTAAAGGTGACCTTCTAGGACCACTACCTATACCACTGCCATTACCAATCTTAAATTTTGAAAACGGGTTAGCTAGTGCCTGGACAGACTTACTACTACCTCTTTGTGAAATCTCGTTAGCTTCTTCACTCAAAATAAGTTGAATTGCTAATGTTATGTTTCATTGACGCTGTGGAAGAGCCCTAAGCCTATACTCATTGGGTAAAGTTCTCATCAATAACATAGCCTGCTGAGGTGATGAAAAGTCCCCACCTGCACTTGTACTCTGAACGAACAACCTTTTTATAGCATGGCAATGATCTGACATACTACCTCCAGAATATCTAAATTCAAAGATTTATGTTGCTATATTAGTCTGAACAAAATGTGAACACATGCCCTTTTTCATCACAGTAATAGCAGGTTAAAGGTGACCTTCTGGGACCACTACCTATACCACTGCCACTACCAATCTTAGAATTTGAAAACGGGTTAGCTAGTGCCTGAACAGACTTACTACTACCTCTTTGTGAAATCTGGTTAGCTTCTTCACTCAAAATAAGTTGAATTGCTAATGTTATGTTTCATTGACGCTGTGGAAGAGCCCTAAGCCTATCTATGGCTCCCTTATACTCATTGGGTAAAGTTCTCATCAATAACATAGCCTGCTGAGGTGATGAAAAGTCCCCACCTGCACTTGTACACTGAACGAACAACCTTTTTATAGCATGGCAATGATCTGACATACTACCTCCAGAATATCTAAATTCAAAGATTTATGTTGCTATATTAGTCTGAACAGTGACATCAAGCTGAACATACATAGCATGTACACTAAACCAGATTTGAGAAGCGTTTTTCATATCAAGGTAAAACATTACCAACTCCTTTGTCATACACTGCTTCAAGACATTGAGGCAGTGGAGATTCTTCTTTCTCCAAACCGGTGCATTCTCATCAGCAGTCCCATCCACAATGGATGACAAGTCCCTCTCTTCGAAATAGGAGCTCAGCATATCTTCCCAGTACAAGTAGTCCGATCCATCAAAGATAGGCAATTTGGGCGGTGGGCCCATAACCTGTTAAAGGTCATGGGCATTTAGACTCGGTTGTTATCCACTCCTACTAGGAGTCACACTTGCACCAGCTAGGATATTCGTCCCTGGAGGAGCAGGTGGAGCACTAGGGCTAATAGGAGCACTTCCACCCGGAGCTGAGCCATTATCAGACATGTTAGCGGAAGCAAACCCAAAGAGGAATACCTATCAGACTAGATCAATACTGTAAGATATGTAACTACAAATGAAAGAGGTTTTTCAACCAAACAAACATGTACTAAAAGCAAATCAAAGACAATAGAGCACAAAACACCTTAAACTGCACTTAGTGCTCTCATTTCCTTAAACTCTGTGTAGAATGTACATTCTCTATCGAATTGATCAATCCTAATTGAACTAAATGCTCAAAAGATCTAGAAAACATCTAAAACGTATGTACAGGGTTCACCAAACAACCTAGTGACAAAAATCTAAGTGTTTGGACCAGAATTGTCCACTAACAATATCTATACCCTAAAAATCCGGGTGATTCTTATCACGTCCACATTCATTGGCGGCCTTACACACTAATTTACTTAAAGAGAACTATTCGTGTAGATATTACCAAAATTCCACAATAAATTTGGTCAATATTGAATAGTTGGTATTCCAAAAATATTCTAAGTCCTAGGCTCTAATTTCTAAGACTTACTAAAGCTTACTTTTCAATACTTAACTCCTACTCACAACTACTTACTACTCTACCCTCGGCCAATCAAAAGGGTGTATAGTACAAGAAGGTACAGTGGCCCATTGTACTTTTTGTACGGCCATTGTACAACATGGCCTTCTGGTTGACACTTGTCAACATGGGAGCCGTCCAATGATGTGGCGCCATGTGGCACAGCGCGCCACTATGTTCGAAAGCCGCCGAAGATTCATTCGGGTTTGGCGGGGGCGACGACATCCGTCCGATCATGTATTTTACACGATTAGATTCGCATCCACGAGCGTCGTTTGATTATAGATGCAGTTTCGTCAATTTTGGTATGTTTTAATGAAAGTGACATTTTGCGTAACACTTTAAATACATAGCAAACTGAATACGTGAATCCTTTCGTTAACGCCTTAATGGTTAAGGCGTACGTCTATGTAATACTATGTAGACCTAGGTTCACATCTTGTTTGCAATTCTGTGTCCTCCATTGGACTACAGAATACAAGAAGCCTCTAGATAGTATTTAACTCGCCCACTTTAAGCCACGACCACTTCTGCCCAAGAAGGCAAACTGACATTTTGACTGCACCCATGTGCAGCCTGGACTCCCCTGATTCCGTAGCAAAAAGAATCACTGAAAACGGCCAACCAGCCGATAAGTTATGAGGCAGTAAAAAATGCCAATTTGTACAAACTCTCAAAGGGAGAGGTGACTACCTACCAAAATTTTCTAAGTCCTGATTCTCTCTAATAACTCCTATCTACTGAAGTACCGACCAATCAGATTACTGTATCGTACACAAAAGTACTACTGCTGATGTACCTTTTGTACGGCCTATGTACGACAAGGCTATTAAGTGGACGCGTGTCCGCTTTTCACTCGTCCGTACGTTCCTCGGAATTCCTATGACCGAATGTCATCTCTCCACGTGTCTCCAGATCATGCCACGTCACAAAACGCCAAAGTGACCACTCCGGGATTTCAGCGATGATGTGCGCCGTTGGATATAATGCGAAACGCAATCTTAGCCGTAATAAATACTTGCGCGGCATTTGTTCCGATGTCGAAATAAAATGCGTGGTATACGTTTTGAATTAACGTCGTACGACGTACTTTATAAAACTGAATCTATGTATGCCGTATACAGTTATACTTAAATGAATTTTATCCACTCGAACTAAATATATATCTATCACATACCATAGCACTTAGCATTGGTCCTAGTCTATTAGGATAAAGCTGACCGCTACCGGTCAACTTGACGAACCGCAGGTACCGGGATCAAATCTCTGGTCCGTCAAGTATATTTTTAGTAACCTACTAAAAATAGCTGTCTGTTGGACTAAGGCAGCCATTGGATCAACCTCTCTCTCTTACCTTCAGTGACTACAACAAGTATGGGAGCTAGAGAGCGGAGGTGGAGGCAGGCTGTCCGTCCTTTCCCTTTTTCCTTTTATAAAAACATATTTAAACCTAGAAAATACTCTGGAAATCTATATATTTCAACACTCCCCTTATTTTCTAGTCTAATTTTAATTTTTCTTTCAACCCGCATTTTTCCCGACAATATTTTAGTTTAGGAGAGGGCACAGGTTTGGTCATCATGTCAGCCACCATTTCTTCATCAGGTCTATACACAAGATTCAAAATTTTATTTTCAACTTTTTCTCTTACGAAGCTTAATCTTATGTCCATATGTTTTGCTTTGAAATGGTGTTTTGGATTGGCTGCAATTGCAATTGCAGCTTGGTTATCGCAAAAGATTTCATGCACTCCCTCCTTCATAAATCCCAGTTCTTGTAATAATGATTTCACCCACATTAGTTCTTTTACAGCAGAACAAGACGCCATATACTCAGCCTCCATAGTAGACTGAGCAACCACCTTTTGTTGCTTACTGCTCCAACAGCAAGCACCTTCCCCCACATACAAAACATATCCAGAAGTGCATCTTCTCATAGGTGCATCCCCATAACTGGCGTCACTCCAAGTGGTGATATCAGTGTGCTCCCCTCCCAAATGCAACCATAATTCTCTGGTTCCAACCAGATATCTCATGACTCTCTTGGCTGCCTCCCAGCCTCTCTTCCTAGGATCATTAAGACTCCTACTGAGTACTCCAACTGCTGCCGCTATGTCTGGCCTGGTACAGTTCATAAAATAGATTAAGCTTCCTACGACCTGTCTATAAGGGATAGACTTCATGAACTCTCTCTCCTCTGGACTCATCTGATCGTCTAAGATCATCACTCCTCCTTCTACACTCCCATCACTTACTTTTTTCAAGTCCATGGGAGTGGTACAACTGTTAGCATTTTCCATCTGGAATTTCTCAAGCATATAACCTATTGCTTCTTTCTGAGTAAGTCTGATAATCTTCTTCCCCCTATCTCTCTCCATTTGGATCCCCAAAATGTATTTTGCCTCCCCTAAATCCTTCATATCAAATCTGCCCCTAAGATCTTTCTTTAGCCTATTGATATTCTTCAAAGACTAACTTAACACAAGCAGATCATCCACATAAATTGCAATAAAAATGACACCATTCTCATCTTCAAACATATAGATAGAATGGTCAGAGCTGATCCAGATGTATCCCAGATCGGTGAGAAACTCATCTAGTTTCTTGTTCCACTGTCGGGGAGCCTGTTTCAGTCCATATAAGGACTTTATGAGCCTGCAGACTTTGCTCTCTTCTCCTTCTTCCACAAACCCCTCGGGTTGCCTCATAAAAATTTCTTCCTCTAACTCACCATTAAGAAACGCAGTCTTTATGTCCATCTGGTGTATTTCCATGTCTTCCGCTGCGGCCAGACTGAGGAGAATCCTTACCGATGGGAACCGAACAACTGGGGCAAAGGTCTCCTCATAGTCAATCCCCTCTTTTTGGGTGAACCCTTTTGCTACCAATCGAGCTTTATACCTCTCAATTGTATTATCTGGGTTCAGTTTTAGTTTAAATACCCATTTACATCCAATAGGTTTTCTGTCTGGAGGGCAATCCGCTAGTTCCCAAGTATTTGCTTCCATGATAGAAGCCATCTCATCATTTATGGCTCTAATCCATCTTTCTTTCTCTGGACTATTCACTGCCTCTAAGTAAGACTGAGGCTCATCTGGGTGCGATAGCTTAGTTACCTTATGGGCAGCTTGGTTTTCCTGTATCCTTTTGCTGCTCCTCCTTCCTCCCTCAAACTCCGAAGCTGGAATGGATGGAAGTCTTAGATTTCTTCTCACTGTCTCATCGGCTCCCCTGTCCATGAAAACCGATTCTTGTCCCGCTTCTTCTATCTCCTCGAAGTCCATAGGAGTATGTGAGGTTTCCGGTGAGTCTCCTGTATCTTCGATCTCCCCTGAATCTGTAATCACAGTTTCACTTATGTCCCTTTCGGGAACTACCAAATTCTCATCACTTTTGGACTCAAATCTGATCCTTATCTTCTTTGTATATTTGAAGGGGTCAAGTGACTTCCCTTCATCCATGACAACTAAGTGTTTGACCAGAATGATATCTTTCTTTGCTAAGTCATAGACTCTATATCCCTTAACATCCTCATCATATCCCACAAAGTATCCAGGTTTTCCCTTAGCATCTAGTTTCCAGTTCTTCCTATCCGTGTCAAGACTGTAAACTTGGCTACCAAATACTTTAAGGTGTGAGATATCTGGTTTCCTTCCAACCCATCTCTCATAAGGTGTCACTCCCTTTACAGCTGAGGTAAGGACTCTATTCTTAATGTAGTTGGCACAGTTCATTGCTTCTGCCCAAAATCTCTTTCGTATTTTCTTGTCTGCCAACATACTTCGCACACTATCTCCTAGTGTTCGATTCAACCTCTCAGCTACCCCATTTTGTTCCGGATTATATGGTACAGTTTTCTGGTGTTGCACTCCCTCATCTCTCAGATATTCCTCAAACTCGTTAGAGGTATATTCCCCACCATTATCACTCCTTATCCTCTTAATGGGGGTTTCATGCAACTTCTCACTCCAAGCTTTATATTCTTTGAAGTAAGTTGATGCTTCAGACTTTGTTTTCAGAAAGTAGACTCTAGAGTATCTAGACCAGTCATCAGTTATTGTCATCATAAATCTCTTTCCTCCAACCGAAGGTACTTTTGCAGGTCCCCAAATATCTGTGTGGACCAAATCTAACACTTTCTCACCTCTATATGTGGCGGCTTTGGGAAAGGGAAGTCTGTGAGCCTTACCTTGAGCACAACCACTACAATCATCCATCATTTCATTATCCTCAAACTGAATGCCATCTACTACCCCAAGCTTTTTCATTTCCCTCAACCTATCAAAATGCACATGCCCCAATTGCTTATGCCAAATCATCACCTTAGGAACACCAACATAATAAGCATTCTTCTTTTCATTACTCAGGTTAAGCGTAAACATTCCTTGGCTACCCTTATCTGCTGTGAAGTAAACTTCATTCCCATACTTAGCTGTAAAGACTCCCTTTCTGGTGAAAGTATCAAACTCTTTGTCATCTAACACAGACGTAGAAACAAGATTTTTACTCAGCTGAGGAATGTAAAGTACATCTGAGAATGTAAGTATAGAAGTCTTACCCTCCACTAAGACTTTCAGATCTACTGATCCCACTAGATCTGTAGTAACCACTCTCCCATCCCCATACTCTATCTCTACAGTAGGAATATTTCTTAGCTTAGTGAAGAGTTCTTTATCACGACACATATGCATGGATGCACCTGAGTCGATGATCCATCCTTCCTGTGGAGCTTCCCGAATTGCTCCAAGGGCACACTTCTGCCTCCGAGGGATCTCCTTCTCCTCCAGACTCTCGTCAAGAAGAAGCTCCCCATCCTCCTCAGAGGACTCATCCTCTGTTTCTCCTGACACTTTTGTACCCACAAGTGCCTTTTTGTTTCCTCCGAAAGAACCTCCTCCACGGTTCTCTTGGAGCCTCAGCTCTGATATCTTGACACAATCTGCAATAAAGTGTCTCGGCTTTTTGCAATAATGACAAAGACCCTTTGGGGGCCTTTGTCCCCCAGAATGATCTTTTTCCCCTCTATAAGGTTTCTTCGGGTCCTTCCCCCATCGGTCCCCTCCTTCTGCTAGAGCTTGAATGCTCTTTCCTCCTCTCCTAATCTCCATTGTGTTTTCCTGCACAAGTATCATCCTGACTACTGTGTTCCATTTCCATGAACTATCAGGCATTCCCTGTACTCGGTACACTATGTTTTCGAACTCATCTGGTAATTTCATGATAAGGGTGTTAACTTTCATTTTCATTGTACCTGTCCACCCGGCACTTTCCATTTCCATATACAAACAAGAAAGATCATTACAGTAATCTAACATCTTTCCTCCTTTGTAAGTGTAACTCAATAGCTTTTGCTCAGCCAACTGGAGCTCCTGAATAGTTCCAGCTCTATAAATCTCCACTAAACTCTCCCACAACTCCTCGGCCTTGTAAATGTGAAGATGAGGAGTGGCCAAACCTTGAGTGAGGTGCCTCAGAATGAAGTTCTTGGCAGCCATGTTTACATCCTCCCACATTTGAGTATCGTTCTCCACGGTCTTCACGGTCGCCGCTCCCGATACTGTGGCAATAGGAGTGAGGGGTGTCTCCTTCCCTTTTTCCTTTTCGGACACACTGCTGTCCCCATCATCTGCCTCCTCCGCTGAGGCAGCCGTTGTTGCAGAAAACCTTACTCCCCCAAATCCTGGTGGACGTTTCACTTGTCCACTGACGATACCCCAGTATCGTTTTTCACACAAAGCTCCCATCATCATGGCTTCCCAATAGATGAACCCAGATCCATTGAAGGTGGGCACCCTAGTGGGTGGGCCCATAACCTAAAATTCTGTGTCCTCCATTGGACTACAGAATACAGGAAGCCTCTAGATAGTATTTAACTCACCCACTTTAAGCCACGACCACTTCTGCCCAAGAAGGCAAACTGACAATTTGACTGCACCCCTGTGCAGCCTGGACTCCCTTGAGTCCGTAGCAAAAAGAATCACTGAAAACGGCCAACCAGCCGATAAGTTATGAGGCAGTAAAAAATGCCAATTTGTACAAACTCTCAAAGGGAGAGGTGACTACCTACCAAAATTTTCTAAGTCCTGATTCTCTCTAATAACTCCTATCTACTGAAGTACGGACCAATCAGATTACTGTATCGTACACAAAAGTACTACTGCCGATGTACCTTTTGTACGGCCTATGTACGACAAGGCTATTAAGTGGACGCGTGTCCGCTTTTCACTCGTCCGTACGTTCCTCGGAATTCCTATGACCGAATGTCATCTCTCCACGTGTCTCCAGATCATGCCACGTCACAAAACGCCAAAGTGACCACTCCGGGATTTCGGCGATGATGTGCGCCGTTGGATTTAATGCGAAACGCAATCTTAGCCGTAATAAATACTTGCGCGGCATTTGTTCCGATGTCGAAATAAAATGCGTGGTATCCGTTTTGAATTAACGTCGTACGACGTACTTTATAAAACTGAATCTATGTATGCCGTATACAGTTATAGTTAAATGAATTTTATCCACTCGAACTAAATATATATTTATCACATACCATAGCACTTAGCATTGGTCCTAGTCTATTAGGATAAAGCTGACCGCTACCGGTCAACTTGACGAACCGCAGGTACCGGGATCAAATCTCTGGTCCGTCAAGTATATTTTTAGTAACCTACTAAAAATAGCTGTCTGTTGGACTAAGGCAGCCATGGATCAACCTCTCTCTCTTACCTTCAGTGACTACAACAAGTATGGGAGCTAGAGAGCGGAGGTGGAGGCAGGCTGTCCGTCCTTTCCCTTTTTCCTTTTATAAAAACATATTTAAACCTAGAAAATACTCTGGAAATCTATATATTTCAACATTGTTTAAGGCAACATTTTGGCAATCTATCAATGTGTCTGCCTGTCTGCCTGTTTCTTTCTAAATATGGCGGCAGCCATGGTGACTCTCTCCCTCTCTCTTCACTCTACAGTCTAAATTAAGAAGTGAATATTAATTATTATTTTTCAACAGGCATGTTGTACAATCACGGCTGCAAGGTTGTACATCTTCAATGTCACGCAATGACATGCAACAAACCAAATCGCTTCAAAATTACGTTGCGTCTTTCGACGCTTCAAAATTTTTAAAAAAAATACGGTGCGGCTAGACATATTGTACACGTGTGTAGCTGTCACGGGCATTGTCGACGTATACAATCGTCACAAAGTTAAGTAACAATTTCGAGTAAACACATAGAGACACCAGAATTCCGGGTCCGCCGAACCAGCGCTAAAAAACAAAATAAGTTCGCTAAGTAACAAGTACCTGGGGTCGTACCCTAATTAACAATAATTAAACAATACCTATTTTTACGTGAAATAAATTTGAGTTAGGGTGGCGTTCCATCATACGAAAAGTGAGGTTGTTTACAGAAATTCGGACCTCTTCGTACTACGCCGTACTTCTTATATTGTTTTTATACGCGAACAACATTACAGATAATCTTGCCAATATTCTCCAAATGTCTAGGAGGTAATAATGGTCGTTGGATGTTTTTTCGCGAAGCATTCGCTTCCAAAGTTTTTGTAAATGGTGATGTACCTCCTCGAGGTACATCACCATTTACAGAAAAAATTATGCGACTACACGTTGGATAATGAACATACGTTTTAGGAGTACAACCAACAGAATTTGAAAAATTTTGAACATGACACATTCATTCAAAAATCCAACCGAAATCACAAAAGTAATTTCGTAACGAGCTTTCGTCGTGCTATTTTTGTTACCAGCCATTCGTAACACTATTTGTGGCAACGCTCATTGGTCACGCGAAAAAGCATAAACCCTAAATAAATGAGCTGGCATCTAACCAGTGTTTGCAAAAAGTACAAATTTTGTGTGGTGCGATGCCCTGGTCCGCGCGTATATGTTAGGCAAATGACGATTTTGGGTTGAAGTTGGTCCGTGTAAAAAATATTTGCCGATTTTCAATATATGATCTTACATTACGTGGTACCACTCATTCCCGAGCACGTGGATTACTGACTCTACGCGATAAAACATCGTTCAAAATATAGCATCCTGTAATGTTGGCCGTACAATTACAGAAAATCCTGATGGAACGCCACCCTTAAGTTCAATTATGTAGTAGTACACCGTGAATCGCTATTAGCGTAATGAAATAGATAGCGTAATGAAACAATTAGTGTTATTTACGCTAATTGGGAATGTCGTTTTTTTTCGAAATAATTTTTATTCTAATTTTTCGTACATTCTAATTTGTAAACTGCTTTGTAAAATTAGAAACTGCTTTGTAAAAATTTTCGGTGCAGAAAATCTCCACACTACAATATGTGCATGTACGAAATTGTTCAAATCGTACGCCGTCGCGTTTTTTTGACATCTGTGAATGCCGGAAAATATTTACGCAATTACATGTTAGCGCGACTACGGGACAGCGTGAATATCTTTTCTGTACTTTTCTGCTTGAAAAAGTACAAAAAAAGTACGTCTTTGACATACCGTACACCACACTATTCATAATGGCACTTTATTGGAGTCATGAATCCTATTTAATGGGCTACCTCAAATAACGTGTAGAAACATTTAGAATGTTTAATTCTATTTGAGAATTTGCCTAAAAAAACAGGGTACCTCAATTAGCGTCCAACACGCTAATAGCGATTCACGGTGTAGTATTATTAGAAGTACTGTAGTACATGCAGTATTTTTATTTCTGATTAAAGTATTTTTTATTATAAAGTCAAAGTCAGTCAACGCATTATATAAACTTTTGAATTGTGCGCATATTTATTATTTTTTGGGAGTTTCATGCGTGCGTTTTATGCGCATGAGACATCTATGTTGTAGAGGCCAAGCGCGAATTATGAATGGCAGAATTCTAATTCAGTTCATGCCATGGAACCACCATCGCTTCATTTTTCAAAAAGAGACTCGCACGTGCCGCCAATGGTCCCAATGGAGCCCAAACCCCTAGAGTCCAGATTTCTGGTGTCACTGCGGCCAATGACTGGGATGTCATAATTAAAAGAAACTCCCTTCGCGACTTTTGAACACCTGCGCCTCTACGCCACCATTCGTCCGCATGTCATTTTTTGGGTCATCGGATGACTGGGATATTTTATTGACCGTCGATATCAAATATGTACAACCAAGTGCCTACGAAACGACAGTACAGTACAGTTTCGTACAATACCGTACAGTACAGTGGTCCTACGACGATTGGAAGGTACTGTACGTTAGCCTGATGGAACCCTGGTCAAAAGGAAGTCCGAAATTCCGAATCAATGACTTTGGCAAGCCGACAAAGCAGTCCAAATTTCAGAATCTTAAAATCTGATTCCCGTATCCAGAATACGAAGTGCTGCTTATCATTATTGCGGTTCTGGCCTTCATTCATAACGACAAATATTGTTTCATTAGATATCCGTCTGTAACGCTGTCCAGCAAAAAGTCCAATCAAATCCAGCAGGTTAGGATCTTTTAATATTTATTCGAAGTAAGTGGACAAATTCCGCTGCGGTTGAGACCCAAAAAACGACAGATATGACATGCACAGTCAGACTGTCAAAAACTGCCGGGGATGGAGACCAGGTCCAGCGCATCAGATATCCTAGACATGAAAGCCTGTCACCTATGGAAACAAGCATGTGGCGGATTTTCCGGGAGCTAACCGCATACACGTGGCAGTCAAACTCGTCGTGAATGGCGGAAACGGGCCTGACACCGAAGAACAAAATGTTGTACGGCGAACTGTTTTGGCCGACAGGATCTCAGTAGGCGACGTACTTTTTTAGTACAACAATTTGTACGGCCGGAAGGTTAAGCTTTACAGACGGCCGCTTATTTTGAAGGGAGGAAGTTAGGGTTTTGAAACCGGCCAAGGCGTGCGCGTCTGTACGGAATCAGCTGACCGTACGAATTCATTTCGCGGAATTCTCGCGACTTCCCTAAACGACAAAATTACGTATACACGTTTAAATCCTCGTGTGGTGTCTTAACCGGCGTTTTAAATATCAAGCAATAACTAGTTCTACTCAACTGGAATATCTTTGGACAACTAAAAAAGAAAAAACAAAAACACATTTTTTTTAGGGAATTGATCATGGCAGTTAGTGTTGGGTATCGAGGACCGTTTGCCGATATTCGATATATATCGAATTTCAGGTACCCGATAATCGATATATCGCTTCGATATATCGAATTTCAAATTATCGCCGATATATCGTATCGTCAATATATCGAAGCTAAAAAAGAAAAAAGAAAAAATCCCACAGGTTTTCAAAGTCTCAAGTGACTGTAAAATCTTTGCCGGAAAGAAATACGGTTTTTTCCTGAAAGTCAGCAGAGTGAAGGAGATCTCTGAGGTACATTGACGAGGTACACTTGTGAAGTACACGTACGTCATACGCAGGTACGATTTTCCAGACGAAAAAGGTGGGTTTCCAGGTATTCAATGATTTTTGAGATTTGGTAGTCCGCTTACGTGGAACCACTCATATCAGGACACGTATATAAAACATTTTGACAAAAGATACGCGATGTACCCGAGGCCTCTGTAATACATAAATTTTGCTGTCCGTACTATTACAGAGACCTCCTCGTGTAACCATACCCCAAATAATTAATCATTACAAATTTCAGAATTAGTACTTTGTTAACGGTTACATTTTGCGGCGTTTACATTTAAGTCATGGAACGAAAATCACGGCGTACGTGGCGTATTAGACAATTTGATTTTTTCGCTAAAATAACATATTATATAAAAAAATAAAATAAAAAAATTTAAAAAATACTATATATCGCGATATATATCGCGATACTTTATGTTGGTCTCGGTACAACATATCGAGGATCCTGCTCGATCGATATTCGATATATCGAATATCGAGATTATCGCGATATAAATTTACTCGATACCCAACACTAATGGCAGTGACTGTTTTGGTTGCGCACAGTCACTTACGTCATTTTGTCCAAAATTGTACGTTTGAAGTACACATTGGTACAAGGAAAGTACCGTTGAGTCTAAATTTTAAGGTCAATCGATTGGACAGCTTTGACTTTCAAAATATTGTTTCAACCACTTAAACTTTTGCCGCGCTTGCGAACGTCGACTGTCATAATAAAATTAGCAATTCACACGGCCAGCGAAAGTCTACGGTAATAAAACTGCGGCAACCACATGTAAATAAAAGTGTTGCAGACAACCATTTTTTGTCGTTACGTGAGCTCCATGGTGAGAGCACGTTGGATATTAACTTAGCCGCAAAATTGAAATTTAGTCGTCTAAGCGTTACATTGAACTTAGACGCAAATTGAAACGAAACTTCTTTAAACTGAAGTACTGTAAGTTTTGTACGGAATTAT
Organism: Zygnema cylindricum; assembly: GCA_037447655.1. NCBI lineage: Eukaryota > Viridiplantae > Streptophyta > Zygnematophyceae > Zygnematales > Zygnemataceae > Zygnema > Zygnema cylindricum. Next base: position 73,607 of record JBBHKE010002684.1, on the reverse strand, counting down.
TAAAACCCACGAAACGAAATTTCGTTGTCAATGTAAGAATGTTGATTCGTAAATAGTGTGGTTCGATTTCATCGCGCGTGACAACGCGCATTTTTTTCGTTTAATTTCGATTGATATTTTTACGCCAAATTGTTTTATTATAGTGTACAAAGTTTATTTCGTTTCGTGCGTTTCCGTACAAACCTTACAATGCTTCGGTTTAAAGAAGTTTCGTTTCAATTTGCGTCTAAGTTCAATGTAACGCTTAGACGACTAAATTTCAATTTTGCGGCTAAGTTAATATCTAACGTGCTCTCACCTTCGAGCTCACGTAACGACAAAAAGTGGATGTCTGCAACACTTTTAATTACATGTGGTTGCCACAATTTTGTTACCGTAAACGTTCGTCGGCTGCGTGAATTGCTAATTTTATTATGACGGTCAAAGTTCGCAAGCGCGGCGAAAGTTTAAGCAGTTGAAACAATATGTTGAAAGTCAAAGTTGTCCAACCGATTGACCGTCAAATTTAGGCTCAGCGGTACTTTATTTGTACCAATGTGTACTTCAAACGTACAATTTTTGACAAAATGACGTAAGTGACTGTGCGCAACCAAAACAGTAACTAACATGATCAATTCCCTTTTTTTATTACATAAATTTTATGAAATTTTTAACATTTTTTTCCATATTTCTCCTTTACATCTCCATATTATGAAATTCTTAGCAATGTGTTATTAATTTTTACTTCTATTCGAACCGTACCTTCATACGGAAAATAGTGCAAAAAAATGAAAAACCGAAACCCTAACAATTGGAAAAAACGTTAAAACGGGTTAAGAGCCATTTTCAAAACGCTTGTCGCTTATGATGCCCATGGGAGCATACTTTCCAACAAGACGCTTAACTTTTAGCATTGCGACAATTTACGCATTGAATATGATCTGATGGAAATTCCCCCTTTGTAGAATAGGATAGAGCTGCGAATCCCCCCAAGTATTCCACACCCTTTTGTATCCACTAGGATGTGAGCGAATTATTACTGCCATGCCCGTATAGCGACAAAATGAACCCAAGACCACTGTACGGAAAGAAACGGCTTTGCAAGAAAAATAACTGTCGGCAAACACAAAGCTCCAAATGACACGTCATCGATACTTTTACTGAAAGTACATATTTCCATCGCAAGGCTGATGGTCAAAGTTTTTTGTTTTTAACTTTGGGAATTGCTATTCGCAGAGACGATTTTTGCTGTGCGCAGATAGTTTTCAGAAATTGTACATTTGAAGTACAGTTTAGTACAAGCTACGTACCTTTAAGTTTAGAGTTGACGGTCAATCCGTCGAACAACTTTGACTGGCCAAATATTGTAACGTCGTTTAAAAATCTGTCGCGCTTGCGAACGTGGACCGTCATGAAAAAAAAAAACAATTCACACGGCCGGCGCAGGTTTACTGTAACAAAACTGAGCCAGCCACATATAAATAAAATGGCTGCGCGCAGGTAGTTACTCACTTCACGTGAGCTCTACTGTGAAAGCACACACCGACAATGTGAATAAATGTGAAGTACTTATTCAATGTAAGAATGTTGATTTGTAAATAGTGTGGTGGAATCAATGTGAAGTACGTTTACAATGTAAGAATGTTGATTCGTAAATAATGTGGCTTCATTTGGTCACGCGTGACGACGCGTTACATTGATATTTATACGCGGGTACGCTTTTATATTTTGTACGAAGTCTATTTCGTTTCGTGCGAGTTTATACATGTCGTACGTCGTCCTTTAATTTGTGTCCAAGTTCAGCGTAACGGTTCGCGAATAGATTCCATTTTTGCGGCTATGTCAATTGTCGGTGTGTGCTTTAACCGCCGTTTTTTAACCGCCGTTACAATATTTCGCCAGTCAAAGTTGTTCGACCGATTGACCGTCAAATCTGAACGTAAAGGTACGTTGCTTGTAAAAAAACTGTACTTCAAATGTACAATTTCTGACATCTACCTGCGCGCAGCAAAAATCGTCTCTGCGATTAGCAATTCCCTTAACTTTTTATGATTGGAACTCCATAAGAAGACCGTACGGTACTATTTTATTCAGTCCTCAGTTATTTTTTGTCGGTTCTGCGATAGGCGACAGGCTGGGCGAGTTAGAGTCCGACGATCTCGGGAAGATTTGCCCAAAGTCAACGCCTTTCTGTCGGAGAGAGTCGCAAAATTATGTCGCATTATGTCGGATGGCGTCGCAATGTCGTATTTCTTGCTGGAATACGTCATCGCCTGGTCGCTCTCATCAAAGCGACAAAACCAGCTCTTTTCAGATTTTAAATACGTCATTCAAGCATTGATCACATATACGACAAACATTGTCACATGAGACTTTTGCGGAATCTGTTACAATTTGCACCCACGTACGGAAAAGACGATTGAACTTTGTTGCTTCCGTACGATGCCACGCAAAGTTCCAAAAGGTGCAAGTCAATCCCAAAGAAAATCACGTGCACCATGAACCGATATCGTTTGGAATCTTTATATCTAACACGTGCGAAGCACGTCAATGAATTGTCACGTGTCACGTGTTCCAGAACCTTGCAGTCCGTCAATACATTACACGTAGCATCCACCCTGATGAATTCGAGAGCGGCTCTATTTTTCACGATATTAAATTATTAATCAATCCAACTTTTTGTGGCTGCCAGTCAAAGGACTTCAACGGCAGTCATACTACCTGAATCGGCGCTTCATAAGAGGCGATTGGGTTTGAAAAGTGTACACCGTGAATCGCTATTAGCGTACATGACGCTAATTGGGGTACCCCTTTTTTTGGGGCAAATTCTCAAATAGAATAAAGTACGCTAAATGTTTTTGCACGTTATTTGAGGTACCCCGCTCAACCACATGTGAAAAGTTTGGGTTAGCGGAGAATACTTCGCGGCTAAGTCCATCATACTGACGGCAACTTCAGGAAACTGACCGTCGGTGTTTTTCAACCTAACTAATTATTAAAT
>JBBHKE010002684.1:0-70617 GCA_037447655.1 Zygnema cylindricum | reverse complement strand
GGGGTGGGGGGAGAGAGAGAGGAGAAGGGGGTGGAGGGGGGTGGGTGTGACAGATAAAAATGGTGTCAATGTAGAGGGAGGGCAAAAGGAGGGATTTTCCAGGAGGGTAGGAGAGGGAAGAGTGAAGATGAGAAATGGGGGAAAGAGATAGAGAGAGATAAGGGATAGAAATTCAAGAGAGAAGAGTGAGAGGGAGAGACAGGTAGAACGAGGGAGAGAGGGAGAGAGAGCGAGAGGGAGGGAGGGAGGGAGAGAGAGGGAGATAGAGCGTGGAGGGACAGTGAGGGGGTGGAGCGTTGCGACGGGAGGGGGATATGAAGAGGTCTCCGAGGCCGTCCGTACAAAGCTCCCTTTTTGTCTGGATTCGATTTCGAATTTTTTGGCGTCCTCGTTTCGGAATTTCAATCATTCCGTGAGCGGACTGTACGGACTGTACGGAATATTTGGACTGTACGAATTGTACGGATTGGCTGACTGCGTTGTCGGTCTTCCTCGGATGTAACGCTGCCGGCCGAAAATCTAGGGACGTACGGAAAACGACAAAATGTAAATGTTGTCGGTGTCCGTACTAGATTTGCGACAAATTCTGTATGGAGATTGACCGCGGCCGTTCGGATTCTAAAAATGTCGTTATCTGCCGAGGAGATTGTACGGATTTTCGTACATATAGTACGAAATACGTACTTTTTTATTTTACCGCCGGTTTTATGCGTGGAGAAGTCCTCTCCACGCGGCGCTTTTTTTCGTTTAATTATTAATTCTTTTAGTTTTAGATATTAGTTTTTATTTATGTTTTCTTTCGTACTATTGGCTCCGTAAAATACGCATATGGAAATAGTACTTTTTGTACTTTGGTACTTTTGTCTCATAAGACATTTAAGGTCTCTCGGAACTTTTTGCCGATTTTGCTATCCCACTATGTATGTTTCATAAATTTGATATTTTTGTCGTTTTGTGATTTTCCCCTTAGCTGTCAAATGGTACGGTCGACTATCCAGTTTAACAGAGAGCAAACCGTTTAGTTGTCCTCAAGCCAAAAAGACAAAATTTTAGTCTTCCGTACGGTAATTTTGAGAGCAGTTTGATATTCACTGTCCCGATGCAAATACGTTAGCGTACGGAAGATCATTCACGATCGTGTACGGACGCTACCGGACAAAAACGCTCTACCTCACTTTCTCCTTTCGGTTAGGCAGACAAAAAACATATTTGGGCCAATGAGAATCGAGGGCGATTAGGGTTTCAAAAAAAAGGTGTCGGCGCCGATTTTTAAATGCTGTTGATTACCAAACAAATAAAATATATATATATATATATATATATATATATATATATATATATATATATATATATATATATATTCGTACGTGTTTCGTTTCGATACGTAATAATTATTTAATTAAGTAATTCAGGTTCAAATACGGTCGCTACAGTACAGTACTGTACTGAATTTTTGAACTTTTGTTTAGTGCGAAACGTAATGGTTTCGTACGAAAACGTTTTAACCGGCCAACGAATGATTTCCCGGTTCAATATGCAAATCCCATAAGCATGTGTAGTATAATTGGTCAATCGTATTTTATGTACGGAAATTTATGTACAAAAATTCTGTACGGTACTTTCTGTACGGAAATACTGAAATTATTTGCTGACCTAAATTTTGGAAAACGTGAAAACAAAGTAAGTGCTGAAACTAAATTCGTCACTTCGATTAATGAATTCTGTACTTTTTCTTCTTTCAGAATGATTTGTACGGACGTGCGGACGGTTATATGATGATGACGGCTACGATCGACGGTTACGACTAGCAGTTACATATTCCTGGTACGGAGAGGGAGAGAGATATATATATATTATATAACATAGTTCAAAAGTAGGAGTTTCTATTGTAGGCCTTTTGTCGGCGCCTTTATCGTAAGTTGTGTTATGGGCTTTTCATGTGATCTTCTTAGATCGCTACTTTGATCAACGACCGTCAGATCGTCCGAATCTGACGGTTTAAATAAAAAGTCGCTCAAAACTCACAGAAAAAGATTTTTTTGTCCGATTTTTTTTTCAAATTTAGACATGACGTTTAATTCTCTATCGATCCATGTGCAACTCAACCCTTTTACTATTTTATTTTATTTTGCGGCCAATACAATATGGGTCTTAAGGGTATATTGTATTTTTTGCGTACAATAGGCATATTGTATGGGTGTACTTTCACCTACTTTTGAACTATGATATATAATATAATGTTAGTAAAGTTTGAACCGTCGTCGAGTACGGATTTTAGATTTAATTATACAGTACGAATTTTAGATTTTCTGTACGGTACGAATTTTATAATTATTGTACGGTACGGATTGGGTGCTTTTTTTGGCTTAGGACTTTTTTGTCGTTTTGCCATTTCAGTTTTCGCCTTTTTTTTTTTTATAAATATGAAACGATGGTGTTTCTCTGCATTACCTTTACCACATTTTTGGCCAATCATAATCTGCCACGTGGCTAATTCAAACGAGAATTTAAGACGCCCGGCAAGTACAGAAATAGGTGATAAAACGTTTTCCGTCTATTTTTTTGAGCGGCTCAAAACACTTTCTGACATTAACTCCAAAATTTGCGCGAATCAGATTCCTTTTTTTTTGCGACGGCCAAAAGAACATTTTCCAGAAAATCTCACAGGGAAATATCCACGTATCCTGGATTTTTCCTTTTCCGTGCATAACTTTCGCACTACATTAATTTCTAACAGGTCCGCCGGATATTCAGCAGATACGCCATCATTGAGATTCTTCAGGCGAATCTTTGCGGCTCCTCGCGTCTTAGGGTAACCTTCCATCAGGCGAATAGTAGGGTTGTTTACTGTAGAAGGTACATTTTCGTACTGAGCCGTACTGTTTTTTTTTTTTTTTTTAATACAAAAGATGTTTACTAAAAATTCGTTGAGATTCTCCAGACTTCTTGGCGAAAATTTCCACCGTCCGATTTTCAATTTTCGACGCAAACGCCCCTTGTTTCCAGTACCTGGCTAGTCTCCTCCGACTGTCCTCACGAGGACACTTAGCGCTTACTTGACGCGTGTATTGGTCCACTTGTAGAGTCAGAGTCGATCCACGACGGACGTGAAGTTATAAAGTTACATGTGGCAAATGGCGTGTACCTTTTGACATCAAAGCCACCCTGTTCGATAGTGTTGGGTATCGAGGACCACTTGCCGATATTCGATATGTACCGAATTTTAGGTACCCGATAATCGATATATCGCTTCGATATATCGATTATCGAAATATCGCGATATATTGCCAATATATCGCCGATATATCGTATCGACGATATATCGAAAATGGAAATTTTATTTTATTTTTCACCCCCCCCCCCCCCCCCCGAGCGCTCAGGGGGGGGGGGGGGGGTGGGGGGGGGGGGAGGGATTTCCGTACGATTTTTCGTACAGTTTTCCGTACTCTCACTGTACGGACAAGCAATTTTTGCGATATATATCGCGATGATTTATGTTGGTCCCGGTACGATATATCGAGGAATCTGTTCGATCGATATTCAATATATCGAATATCGAAATTATCGCGATATGAAACTACCCGATACCCAACACTACACCGTGAATCGCTATTAGCGTACATGACGCTAATTGGGGTACCCCTTTTTTTGGGGCAAATTCTCAAATAGAATAAAGTACGCTAAATGTTTTTGCACGTTATTTGAGGTACCCCGCTCAATGCGGTTCATAACTGTAATTTAGCGTCCTTTTAAATAGTGTGGTGTACGGACTGTCAGGTCTGTACTATTCCGTACATTTTTAAATTTAAAAGTACAGAAAATATAATAATATATAATTGCGTAAATATTTTCCGGCATACGCAGATGTCAAAAAAACGCGACGGCGTACGATTTGAACAATTTTGTACATATACATGTTTTAGTGTGGACATATTACGTGCCGAAATTTTTTACAAACCAGTTTACAAATTAGAGTACATGATAAATTAGTATCATGGTGTACCCGAAAAAACACAATTTACCGTAAAGTACGCTAATTGTTTCATTACACTATATTTTTCATTACGCTAATAGCGATTCACGGTGTACTGTTCGACGACAAAAAAATCTTGGTTGTAGGACATCATGTGACGTCTCCTTCATAAATGTGCGATACAGCGATAATACATTCACGTACAAATGGTACATTCTTGGACATTTGTACAAACTTTAATTTTGCAACGGTTTTCGTGGCCGTTGATACCACAACAACCCTAAGAACGTTCAGATTGTACATTAGCGTGACGCTACTAGATATTTTAATCGGCGTCTGCCCGTACACATACGCAGCTGCGATTTTGTCCTTTTGGAAATGATGATTATTCCCGGGCGGCTCAACAGGTCCTACGTGGTACCAATCGCAATCTAACACCTCATTCACTGGCACGACCTGATGGAAGGGTATTACAAATATTACTGCCAGTAAACGTGTTCATACGATTACTGGGAACGCCTGATGGGAGGTTACCCTTAAAAAAAAAAAAAAAAACCCTAAGCGCAAATCGTCGCAACGGAGTCCAAACCCTTATATAACGATCTTGCCGACAATAAAATATTTTCTTATGCACGCTGGTATCATAATCATCTTTATCTCCTTCTTTTTTGTCGTCATCTGCGTCATTATCACCAGTTATCATTACCATAGTCAGCAGCGTGGTCGGTCAACGGAACAATACTATTGATTGGGATTCGACCACGCTATACCGCGAATCGCTATTAGGGTTAATAAATATTATGCCACATAAAACATATTTTCTCCGTACACACCTGTCCAATTTTTGATCCGACGGTTGCGATTGAAAGTTAAGATTCGCAGCTTTCGATTGGCGGTCTTAAACTGAAAATCGGATAATAGTGTACGGAGAAAAGATGTTTAAGTGGCGAAAATTTTATTAACCCTAATAGCGATTTGCGGTGTACAGGACAGTTAATTACAAAAGAGATATTTAAAGCCGTCCGATCACGATCGTGAAATCGTACGGTTCAAATTTATTCTGGTGTACGCAGAATCGTCCAGAAAGTGTCGCACGTGTCATGGAATAAGGACCGGGCGGCAGGTAAATGAAAGATATCTCGGCGTCAATTTTCATAAGATATTCACACGTGTTTGACAATTCGGACGCTGTACGGCAGGAATGACGAGATTGTCACTAGTTGTACGGTCATTATGATACTCCAAAATTTGTCTTTAAAACTTTTGTCGCATAGCGTTACCAAATCGATTATGATATCGGCTGGTCGATACATTCCACCTTCCACCCTTTTTTTTTCTTCTATAAACAAAGTCCTCATTCAATTCTATTTCACGTTCCGTACAAATAAGCTAATTCCGTACAAAAGACTAACCGTTTTATCTAAAAGCAGCTTGTAAATCTGAATTTTTGTCCCGAAAAAATCCAATTTTTTAAAGGGATGGGCACTGTAGCCGTACTGTCTGGCCGACATATTTGTCGGTTGGGATAAAAGTACACAAACAAAAAAGACAAAATTAATTCCTTATCCGCCCACCTTCCCAGTGACTCCGTTTCCAGCTACGCGACAAAAACGTAGTGACCGATTTCTAGAAGTCGTTAAGACTTAAGCCCATACATGAAAGTACATTTTTGTCGTATTTACCGTATGAAAAAAATGCTACAATTGTACTCTTTGGTTCATAACAAGCCGCACCTGCCCTGGATTTTCACATTCCACGAGGCAGTATTACTGCTTAACTGAACGCAGATACAAGGAACCTGCTTGAACCCCGCCGTAAAAATGTCGGCCAGTCGTTAGATTGACGGTTCGGTTTTCAAAAGTCTAAGAAAATAATCTTGTTTTCGTACCAAGACCGAACTATACCGTTTATCGCTATTAGGGTTAACCCTAATAGCGATTCACGGTGTAGTTTCGTTCTTTTTGTACTTGCTGACGTAAAATCCTACGCCAACTACAAACTTCTACTGCGAAACCCTAAATGTACAACTCTGGCAAACACTACACCGCGCATCGTTATTAGTGTCACGGTCACTAATTTGGGTTCTTAAAATTATGATTTTTTTCCAAAAATAGTATACGTGATTTTAATTTTTCCTTGACGTTAATTGAGGTTCCGTACAAATTAGCGTACAGAACGAAAGTACATTAATATGTAAATAGTGTGGTGTACGGTCGATGTCAGACCGTACATAAATGTACCTTTTTAGTTGAAAATTTTACAAAAAATGAATTAAATCGGACGCGTTCGCATAGGAACGTGCGCTAAAAAAACGGGATTGGTCTGACATGTAAATAAGTCTGACATGTACGGATATTTAAATTTCACTACGGTGTACGATTTTTTATATTTTGTACGGATACATATAATAATGTATATAATCGTACAGAAAATTTTCCATTTTTGCTGTTCCAAATTAGCGTTAACACTGAAATTAGAATAAACCTTTTTTTTTTAATTTTCAAATTCTTAATTAGCGTCAATGACGGTATATTTACTTACACACTATTTAAACTTTGACACTAATAACGATGCGCGGTGTACACGTGGCATCGCTATTAGCAGTGTTGGGTATCGGGTAATTTCATATCGCGATGATTTCGATATTCGATATATCTAATATCGATGGAGTAGAATCCTCGACATATCGTACCGAGACCAGCAAAAATTATCGCGATATATATCGCGATATATAGTATTTTATAAATTTAATATTTTATATAACATGTTATTTTAGCAATAAAGACAAATTGTCTGATACGCGACGTAGGACGTGATTTGCGTTCCGTGACTTAAAGGTAGACGCCGCAAAATGTAACCGACAAAAAAGTACTAATACTGTAATTCATATAGTTACTCTTGAGATTTGTGTATTTTTTAGGTCTGTATTAGGATAGGAAAAAGGCAGAGGCGGTCTGTCTCTAACTCCCTTCTCTAAGCCCCCGCACTTGTTGTAGTCACTAAAGGCTGGATAGGGAGTTAGAGCCATGGCTGCCTAGGCCTTATAGTGAGACAGGAGTAGGAATTAGGGTAGAATTCCATTATGCGGTCCCAGCAAATGTACGTAAAATTCTACTGGCAGCGTTTACTGGAAGACTATTCCATTTTGTCAGGCCAGTAACAAGCCTTCCTCGGTTATGATTGGAGCCACGTTGGTTAGAGTCCAGATTTAAAAATCTTAAATAAAATCTTCAAATGGAAAGTCAGAACGAAATATCTGTACGACCTGAGGTAGTTAATGATTCGTTTGTAAAGTTTGCGGCCAGATTTTTGATTTTGAAATCGGAAATCAAATTTCGAAACGTAATGGCAAAAAGACGCGGCAAACTTTGAAGGTCGCGGCAAACTTTGAATGTCGGTGGAGCGTGCCAAAATATTTTCGGCTCACCTGCATTTAGCATGGCAGGCGGCACATGGACCGTACGTCGTTGGCACATGGCTTATACGACGTGTAGACATGTGATCGCTTGTTCAAAGCGGATATTTTTTTGTTTTTTCACGTGTACCAATGGTACACGTCTAGTATTGTACAGCTCTCCTCTCGAGGAGAGTATCGTCACACTGGATGATGTGCGCGATTGCTTCGCGGATCTGAAAAAGTGGAATATCCAACGGCCAGGAAATGCGCCTACATCATTGGAGCTTCTTGACAGCTTTCCAGTAACTATATTTCGTCTGACAAAAAAAAAAGTTAAGGTACGGCGTGGTACGAATCTGTACGATATTGTACGGCATCCAGTAACGAACCACCCTTTTCGTCTAATGGAATTCTACCCTTATGCAGTTATGCGCACTGGCAGCAGTATCATCTTCAATTCTTTATCTCCATGCTGGTTGTCGTCATGTGCGTCATCGTCACCAGTCATCATTACCATAGTCAGCAATGTGGTCAGTGGCACAATACTGTTGATTGAGATTCGACCACGCTATAGGCAGCTAATAACAAAAGAGATATATATAGCCGTCCGATAACGAGCGTGGAATCGTACAGTTTAAAATTATTCTGGCGTACGCAGAATCGTCCAGAAATTCTCACACGTGTAAGGATATAAGGACCGGGCGGCAGGTACATGAAAAATATCTCGACGGCAATTTCGATAAGATTTTCACACGCGCTAGACAATCAGGCACTGTACGGCAGGAATGACGAGATTGTGATTAGATGTACGTCTCGCACGATTCTGTCTTTTATAAAACAAAAGGATTTTGTCTCGTAGCGTCACCAGATCGATTATGATATTGGCTGGTCGATACATTCCACCTTTCCCCCCTGTTATCACATTCCACGTGGCAGTTTTACTTCTTAACTGAACGCAGATACAAGGAACTGGATAGAACCACGCGGTAAAAATGTCCGCCGGTCGTTAGATTGACGGTTCGGTTTGTTAAAAGTCAAAAATATATCTTGTTTTCGTACCAAGACCGAACTATACCGTGTATCGCTTTTAGGGTTAATAACTTTTTCGCCAGTACACAATTGTTGGATCATAAAATGGAGACCGCCAATGGTAAGGTGAGAATCTTGGCTTTCGAAAGCACTAGTCAGATCTGAAATCGGACAATTGTGTACGGAGAATATTGTTTTAAGTGGCGAAAAAAACGTTAACCCTAATAGCGATTCACGTTGTAGATTCGTACTTTTGTACTAAAGTTTCGTACTTGCTACCCTAAAATCCTACGCCAAGTACAAAGTACAAGCTGCTCCTGCGAAACCCTAAATTTACAACTCTGGCAAACACTAAACCCTGTATGGCTATTAGGGTTAATGATTTTTTAGCCACTTTAAACATATTTTCTCCGTACACAATTGTTGGATTTCCAGTTTAAGACCGCCAATCGGAAGCTGAGAATCTTAAACTTTAATCGCAGCCGTCAGATCCATAATCCGAAAAACGTGTACGGAGAAAATATGTTTTTAGTGGCAACATTCACCTCAACACTAATAGCGAGACAAGTTGTACATCGGTTCAATACATAATTTTAGTTCGAATATAAATAAAATACAATACAGTACTATTATCGCACTTTTTTTTTCACTTATAGAAAACTTTGACTTAACTTATATTAACATTTTGTACCACGATATTGACAAAAGGTCAAAGCTGTACTTTGAGGAACGTTCTTCCTTCTTACTGACTTTTGGAAAATTGTCATTATATTTTTTGTCGTTTAGCTTTCCTGAGATTATCCGGGTGGATGGACCATGGGAATTCCAAAAAAAACGGTTAGATTTCAGTGCTTGCTGGCAGCGTAAAACGACAAAATACCATCGCCATAATTTAGCTTTTAATGATTGGACGAACTTAAATTAGTTGACACCTGTAGACAAGCACCTTCTTGTGTCGCGTCACGCCTCGTGCTGGAATAATAAGACAAATAATATTTATAATAAGACAAATTTCGCAGTCTCCCTAATATTGCTGACATGTGCGATTTTATACCGTCCAGCGTGACGTCACGCTTAGTGATAAGATAATAGGACAAATCATGCGATCTTTTTCATATCGCCATTTATTGATGCCTACGGAGCCAAAGTGAAAAAAAAAGATACTTAAGGGGGTGTGCCCGTGTATTAAAGAAATAAAGAGTTTTTTCTGTCGTTTTCTACTAAAATTCAATCCCCAACGACAAAATCTTTCGCCGTACGAAAAAAATGAGCTTAAAATAAGTACAATGAACATCAACTCGATAATTCGATTGTACCCTATGTTTGTAACTCATTTAGTCATTTTGGCCTTTTTATCTTTTTGAGCCCCGGACACACAAGTCCTGCTCATCAAAAAAACTTTATCTAAGGCCATTTCTCCATCAGGCGCCGACAGTAATCGTACGGATACGATTACTGGCAGTAATATTTAGGCCACTTCTCCATCAGGTCGTGTCAGCAAGGAATCTATTGCGTGCGTGCTTTCTTTTGATTGGATGCACGTAGATTCCCTGTTCTACGGCGAGATTCGTCAAAGATTCCAAAAGCGAAATATCTAAAGTCGTATCCGTACAGCCAGCCGCAAAATAAAATTACGGGAATGTACAATTTCTACGTACCTGTTTTGTCGTTGTACTAACGGTGTACAATTTCTACGTTCTTTCTACTAGTGTTGGGTATCGGGTAGTTTCATATCGCGATAACTTCGATATTCGATATATCGAATATCGATCGAACAGATTCCTCGATATATCGTACCGGGACCAACATAAATTATCGCGATATATATCGCAAAAATTGCTTGTCCGTACAGTGAGAGTACGGAAAACTGTACGGAAAATCGTACGGAAATCCCCCCACACTGAGCGCTCGGGGGGGGGGGGGGGGGTTTGAAAAAAAAAATTAAAATTTTCATTTTCGATATATCGTCGATACGATATATTGGCGATATATCGGCAATATATCGCGATATTTCGATAATCGATATATCGAAGCGATATATCGATTATCGGGTACCTAAAATTCGGTACATATCGAATATCGGCAAGTGGTCCCTGATACCCAACACTACTTTCTACAATTTCTACAATCCAGGCGCAACAAATTCCGAATGACGATGGATGGTGGTGGAGGCGTCACGACACATTCTTCAACAAACTTTTTGTGCTGGTTTTCGTCGGATCTGATTCCTGCCTGTCCGAAGGCGCGTGGCAAATGTCCGATGGCGCGCGGCTCGTACGTCACCTTTCCACGCGTAAACGTTTTACACGTCCAGTGATTAATGACTCTCCTCCCTGAGGAGAGTCATTAATCATTGGACGACGTGACTTCTTGCTTCGAAAAAACGTAATCGGACGGTCGACGTTGTCTCCCAGAAGTTTGGAGAATCTTGACGCGCCGACAGTAATGATGTTTAAAAAAAAAAAAAAAAAACAGTACGGCCATGTACGAAAATGAGCTGGACACGTACGGAAATGTACTTTTTCCAGTAATTAACCTCACTTTTCGCCTGATGGAGGTTCACCCTAAATGAGGTGATTTTAGTTAAATTATCACTCGAACAACGAATTTCAAACGATCCACGCTCGAGTGGGAAAATTTTATGACGAGGGAGAGTACAACTTTATGTAAACGAGGCTGTTTTTTATTGTCGTGCTTGTAGTTTTTCAGTTTTGGCCATGCCACCCCTTTTGTACCCCCAGATTCAGATGGTTTACCACCGTGCTTTCTAATTAATCCTGCCCCATTTTAGTTAAAGTATCACTCGAACGTAAGCGCCACACGAGTGGGGAAATTTTAGGACGTGGGAGAGTACTCGCTATTAAGGTGACAACATTGAAAAGGTTACATTATAAATGTACATCGTGTATCACTGTTAATGTTAATGTTTATTTCGCCAATTAAAACATATTTCGTGCATACTAGGTGGATTGCCCATCCGATGTTTGCGATTGAACGACAATAAATTCACCTTCCGGTAAGCGGTCAATGAAAAACTTATCGTGTGTGCACAGAGAAAGGTTCAAGTGAAAGATTGGGGACTAAATTTGGACTTGGGATATCCAATACAAAAAAGGAAGTGGGGCAACCCCAAATGGTTAGGAAAGGCAAGGGAGGATCAATATGTATTCGTATGCTTTGGAGACTTGAACGTGCTCCCGTGGATTCCAAGACAATACAAAAATAGTTGAATGTACTAAGTCTTACAACCAAAGTCATGGGCCTAATGGAAACTATGGTGGTGGGGAAACATGATTTCCACCGTCAAAGACACTTGAAACCAACTTGAATCTTCCGTCGATGACGAAACCCAACTTTTCACTAGTCTCGTTGGACTTAGAACCCTACAAATGGGGAACCAAGATGCCAACGGTTGCTAGGATGAATACCCCGAGGCACTCCTATCATCGTGGGGCGGACAAGACTTCGAAGACCAAAGGGAATCTCCCGCTAGCATCAAGAACTAATGATTTACTAACGTGATGAAAACTCAAGGTTTTAAGGAACATTTCACCCCATAGGTCCGAAAACCCTTCGTAAAGGGAATGCGACCATTGAAGGTTGTCGTGATGAAAGCCTACAAATAGTCCAATGGTCTTGGAACGAACGAGAGTTGCAAGCGAAAGGAAAGACTCCTGCCGGAGTCTAGACATAACACTTCTCAAACAAGAGGGGACCAAGGGAATTTAATGCAAGTTTCGTTAAACTCTCATTGGACATGGCATGATGATTGCTCTCCGATAAAAGTTGTTTGGTCCGCAAAGCTCGAGAAAACATTAGTCAAGACCTCGCATTGTAAGTTTAGGTTAGATGCAAGCATGATGTATGGTCTAAGGGAATATAACTAGTATCCCACGGGTACCCTTTAACACTAGGCGAGCCTTACTTTAATGCATAAAACCCTTCGTCGGTGCTCCATTTCAAATACTTGACGCTCGCCCAAGGTTACGTCAAGATTGGATACATCCATGGAAGGAAGAAACAGACTGGTTAGGTCGAAAAATACGAGAGGTGAAACGGACCATGGCTAGTTTCCAAGGCCTTCTTTGACTTGGAATAGCTTACTTTACAACGGCCGGTAATCGTACTTGGTAAATTATCAAAAGGGCGTAGAGCAAGGCTTGTATAGCAAAGTATAGATCACTAGATTTGGATTACTATTTGTAGAGTTTTAGGGAGTTAAAGAGACTTCTTAATATGTGTCATTTGGTTATTATAGCACAAAATAAGTTTGGAGATTCGGTTTGCTGTTGAATTTGGGTACAAGCAAATTAGATTTTTCAAAATGCTTATAACGTTTTAGCGGATGGGTGAAAAGACTCCGATCAAATCTCAATCATCATTGGTTGGATTCAACGGAAAATTCTGATTGGACCAAGAGTTTTTGTTTTGGAACTTTTAGTGAGGTATGGTCGGTAAATGTGTAAACAAAAATTATTTTAAGATTTGTTTCCAATGCAAGGACTTCAAATTTCATATCTTATTCTTTGTGTCTCCTTCATCAGTGTTTTGTTATGGCTTTTACACATGTAGATGTGTTGTTGAAGTGTATTGATAAGTATGCTTTTAGATCAATCTCCTTTACAATTTTAATGTAATTAGGGAAAATGAAACATTAAATGACATTCTTACTTTTGACTTACATTTTGGGTTAGAGGAAAGAAGGTTCGTGCACATAAAAAGAAGTGGGCTTTTAGCCAAAAATCTTCTAGACCTCTGCCAACGCCAATAGATTCAACTTGGAATTCAAAGCTTCGAACCCAAAACCGACAAAACTACACCGTGAATTGCCATTAGTATTAATGTTTTTTTCGTCTCTTAAAACATCTTTTCTCCGTACACACATGTCGGATTGTAGATCTGACGGTTTCGATTGAGAGTTAAGATTCCCAGCTTTCGATTGGCTGTCTCCGTTTGAAAATCGGACATGTGTGTACGTAGAAAATATGTTTTAAGTGGCAAAAAAAATATTAACACTAATAGCGATACACGGTGTAGCGCACACTTGGGTAGGCGGAGGTTTTTCATTTTGAAGAGGAGAGATCCGCCCTCAAGGCGTCTACATGGAACTTCAAAGACCTTCCTCAACTTGGGAGGGAAAGCTCTACGGGTTAGGGGGAGCAAGCTCATACAAAGGGCTTGCTAGGAGGAAACCTAAGTAAAAGGGTACACTATTTTGTACAGGAAAGCAGAATTTGGCTGCTTCTTACTATATCGAAGTAGTGGACTATGAGGGCTAAGTGGGATAGAATCTCCTAGAAATTGGCGAATAGGTTTTTTTTGGGAACCAAGATAAATTTGTAATTTGAGACATTAGGAATTGGCTTTAGTTCGGTAAGTAGGGAAGTCAAACTTTTTCTAAGAGGCCCATACATCTGGTATCATTACTAAATATCGAATCACCTGAAGGGAGGGTGTCATATCGAAGGTGTCATATTTGTCATAGGAGGGATCGAACTACAAGGGTCTAGAGTACAAATAGATAGTCAGATCTATCCCATGCTTAGTCAGCAAATTTGTATTTTTAAGTAAGTTGTAAACCTAAAAAGATGGTAAGAAAATGATTAGGGAACTGAGTGGATATGCTGCCTTGTTAACAAGTACGAGAGCATAAGGATACCTCTCAGATTAAGGAGTATTCTGGTTTGAGGAGTTAGAATTCATGACCTGACTCCAAACTTATGATGTCCTTCCAATCGAAGAGTTTGTTTGTATACCTTAATTGCCACATCGGACAAATGTTGCACAAGAGGTAGGGGAGGGATCATAGATTTGGGAAGGCAGTGGTGTATAACTATCTTAGAGGCTTATAAGGGGTGTTGGAAAAGGGGGAGAAGAATAGGTTTTCCCTTTTCCTACTTAACAGATTGATGCAACCTAGGCAATGTTAGTGAAAGTAATCAACAAGAGGGGAAATCATCCGTCAAGTTTAGGGAGGCCGAATGGGATTGGCGGAGGCCAAACCTGTTCTAGGATTTAATCCATGGAGAATGGCGATGAAATCCATGGCAATCTGCGGTTTGAGAAACTCTACTATACATCCTGTGAGTTTCATGTTGGAGATCGGTGGCAAGGATGGACCCTGACGTGGCAGTCACGTGGACATGGCACAGAAAGAACCTTGATCCGGTTCCAGTTGAGGAGGTATTTAAATAGGATCAGTTCGGAAGAGGCGCTCCGACACATATTCGCATTTTCCAAAATTCACAAAATTCCCCCTATTCCAAGGATTAGGGATGACGGAGATCAGCGATGGAGGTGTTTTATGGGATTCCAATGGTACGGGCCAATTCTAAGAGGACATGATTTATTTCTAGGGTCTAATGGTCGGCTATGAAACCGGAGGTTCTTGGAGTTATCGGCTAGAGCTGCTGTTGGATTTAAAATTTGCTAATTTGGGGAACGGTGGATATGGGTGCAAACATTGAGAGTCGGAGGGAGGGGGGGCCAAAGGCAACCACCAGTGTACCAGGGGTCTCCTTAGGCCGTTTTTTCCGATATGACTTATCGGCCGGAGTTGTCAAGGGATAGAGATTGCAAGAGTTTAGGGAGAGGCAACGATGTTTCCGACCTCGGGAGCATTTTATGGAGGTAACCGAAAGAGGGGGAGTCTTCCAGGTCATTGGAGGGTAATGAAGAGCTTCTCGATAGATATTGGAATGCTTTGGAGTCGGAGGAAATCAGGTATTTCGGCCTTCAATATCGGGGCCGGAAAAGTTCCCCGCACCACAATGTTTTGAGAGGGAGAGGGAGAGGGAGAAGGAGATGGAAAAAGAGAGTGAATGGGGGAGGTTGTTTCATGTTCATCTCTTCAACTAGTTCTCCACTCAAGAACGGTGTCTTCACATCCAATCCGATAAATCTTCATGTCTTCCTCTATCACTATACTTGCGAGCATCTTTACTGAGAGATATTTAACTACTGGGGTAAATATCTTGCTATATTCTATTCTCGCCTCTTTTGTGTATCCTTTAGTCTCTAGTCTACCTTTATCTGGGTTTAGTTTCAACTTCAAAACAAACTTTGCATCCTTTGGTTTTCTAGGTTTTTTGGTAGTGCTACCGGCGTCCAATAAAAAAAAAATAAAAATAGGGAGCAGGAGGGAGGTGAGAAAATGAAAAACCCCTTTTATATATATCTTTCTTTATCTAGTGTAAAAAAAATGAAGGATTCCCTGCTTTTGCGATGGGGGTAGGGGGTGAATGGAGGGACACACACACAAAAACAAAAAAAAGAAAAAAGAAAAAAGAATATAATATTATACTTGGGATCACAAAAAAAAACAAAAAAGGAAAAAAAAAATGCTAAAATTACAAATGAGCCAAAAAACGACCTACAAAAAATCGACATCTTTTTTTCTCTCTTTCTCCTATTCAGATTGATCTGATCTGATTTGAATGCGATTTGTTTGAGATGACTGATTGATTCTGCTCGCACTCTCCCTTTTTCCACCTCTCTCCTCCTCCTCTCTTTCTCCTGCCCTCTCTCTCTCTCTCCCTCTCTCTCTTCCCCTCAGTTATCCTTCCCATTGTACCCAAGATATCAAAACAGAAAAAAAGAAAAAAAACGGAACGGAATCTGCAAAAAAACACAAGAAAGTTTTAAATTAATTAAAACTTTAAACTTTAAACAAACCAAAATTAGAACAAATCAACAAAACCAAAAAAAGAACTAAAAAATAATAGAAACTAAAAAACAGAAACTAAATAAAAATAGAAAACTACGAAAAAATAGAAATTAAAGAAACAGAAACTGAAGTGAAAATAACAGATGATTGAAAACAAGACAAATAAAACCAACAAAAAAACTGCAAAAAAAAAAAGCAAAAAAAAAAATCCGAAAAACAAAAGATGAAAAATCACCAAATTGGACTCGAAACGTACCAAAACGGAGAAGAGAAAACAGCCCGACGGAAACGGAAACTATGTTCTATGTAGTGTTTCTCTTTGTTCCGTTTTCCGATAAATGGCTTTACTTGGTCCATAAACGGTTCGACATCGATTTTCAAAAGCACTCACAAGTCGAGCCACGACTTCGTCGAAAAATAAATCCGCAACCTTCAAAAAAAAAAAAAAACATTATTTAATTCATTAACTGATCATGTATTAATTTCATGATTTACTTATTTATTTCTTGAATTATTTATTTATTTATTTAGAGCACTCGGGAGTCAAGCCAAGAATTCGTCGAAAAATAGATCGACAATCTTCAAAAAAAAAAAAAAAAAAATTTGAACCATTATTTAATTAATTAACTCATAATTTATTTATTTCATAATTTACTCGTTTCTTTATTCATTAATTTAAAAAACTCGAGAGTCGAGCCACGACTTCGTCGCAAAATAAATCTGCAACTTAAAAAAAAAAAATAATAATAATAAATAAATAAATTTGAAGCATTATTTAATTAATTAACTGATCATGTGTTTACTTCTTGATTAGCTTGTTTCTTTATTATGTATTTCAGAATTTATTTATTTATTTAGAGTCACGATTTCGTAGAAAAATAGTTCGACAACCTACAAAAAAAAAACATTATTTACAACTTTCATCAGAAAAAAAAACCATATCTGCGATTTTTTTAGAAACAATAGCTATTGATTTAACTAACTAATGAATTAATTACTCATTGATTTATTTACTCATTTATTTTATTTATAATTTATATTATTAAAGTTGATAATTATTATTTATACATTTTAATTATTTAAAGCAAAATAAATGAGTCGAGTCACAATTTCGCAGAAAAATGAATCCGCTATCGCCAAAAAAATTGAACCACTAATTGTTTACTTTATAAATTCAATTAATTTGTTTGTTTATTAGTTTATTTGTTTGTTAATTTGTTTATTAATTTACTATTTCTAGTCAAGAATATCCATTCTACTTTCTTTTATTAATAAATGATGGCATATTATATCATTTCACAATTTATTAAACTATACTTTATTTTATAGCTTAAGAAAGATTGTTTTAAGAGAGAACAAACATTTTTATTATTCATTATTATTACAAAGCTCATTTTTGTACAACAAACTTTATTTTAGGAAGAAAAAAGCAATAACCTTTTCTTTATTATATCAAAAATTATTTTGTTATTTTGGTATTATCAAATTCTAACCCCATTATTTACAAACTCATTTTATAATATTTCAAATAGATTATAAAATTTAATTAATATATTTTATTTTATTGTATTATGGAGAGGAGGGAGGTATTTTTTTTTTATTTTGAATACAAACAGGAAAATGAGGAAAGGAGGGGGAGGAGGGGGGAGGGGGAGGGGGAGGGGGAGATGATTATATCTTAAATGAAAGGTGGGAAGTGGTGGAAGGGGGAGGGGAGGAAATGGAAGAAACGAAAATGGAAACGAAACAAAGATGCCAAAACACAAGGAGGAGGGATGGAAGGGAATCTAAATCATTACGGAAATGGAGGTTTGTGGAATGGGGTACGGGGCCCGGAGAAAATTCCCATAAATTGTCCAAATAGTCAAAGAGAAGACTCTGGGAGACGGAGGTCTGGAAAAAAAAAAAACAAATAAATAAATAAAGAAATAAATGAATAAACAAACACAAAAATATTTATCATATATACATATAAATGCATAAATATATGATTTTATAATTTTAAATTCCCACAGATTAACCAAATAGTCGAATAAAAGTCTTTATAAATAAAATAGATAAATAAAAAAAGAATGGAAGACATCGATTGAAAAAAGAAAGAAAAAAAAAACATAAACATAAAAAAAAATTAAACAAGAAAATATATAAATAAACAAATGAACAGTTATCTCATATACATATACATATACAAAATATATATTATATATAAATATAATACATATATATTATATATAAATATACATATATATATTATATATAAATATAAATATATATATATAAATTATATATATATATATAAATTATATATATTATTATATATATATACACACATATATATAATTATATATATGTACATACATATATACATATAATTATATATATATACATATATATAATTATATATATATATATATATACATACATATATATAATTATATATATATATACATACATATATATGTAATTATATATATATACATATATATATAATTATTTATATATATATACATATATATATACATATATATATATATACATACACACATATATATATGTATATATACATACACATATATATGTATACATATATACATACACACATATATATATACATATATATATATATATGTATATATACATACACATATATATATATGTATATATACATACACATATATATGTATATGTACATACACTTATATATATATTATATATATACATATATATATATATGTATATATGTATATATATACATACATATATATATATATGTATATATACATACACTTATATATATGTATATATACATACACTTATATATATATGTATATATACATACACATATATATATATATATTATATATATGTATATATATATGTATATATACATACACATATATATGTATATATACATACACATATATATGTATATATATATATATACACATATATATACACATATATATACACATATATATACACATATATATATATATATATATCTGTATGTATATGAATAAAAAGATATTTGAACCAGAAATAAATAACAAAATATGGGTATAAATAATAAAATAAAAAGCAAATAAACATTACCCTCCGCAAAAAAAAGGGGGGAGAGCGGGGAGGGAGCGAGACAAAGATAGAAAAGAAAGAGAGGAGAGAGAGGGGGAGGGAGAAAGAGGGGGAATAAGGAAAGAGAGGGAGAGAGGAGAGAGGAAAATGGAAGAGAGAAGGAGAGGGAAGAAAAGAGGGACCGAGAGGAAAAAGAGGGAGAGAGAAGGACAGAGAATGAGGGAGAGGGGGAGAAGGTAAAAAGAAAATATGGAAATGAAAAAATACAAAATTAAACAAAAAAAAACCAATTTTCACATGATAAGGTCACTCCATCTTGACATGTGATAGAAAGAGGAGTGGGGTGAGGAATAGCAAGGGGGAGAGGGAAAAACCACTAAGCCATAAACCAAAACAAGGCTAAAAAAGAGGGAGGGAGGGAGGGGGAGAGGGAGGGGGGGGGGAGAGAGAGAGAGAGAGAGAGAGAGTACTGACCCCATGTTCTCTGGCTCCGGCGTTGATTCTCTGGAGCCACAGGCCCCTCATGTCTCTCTTCTTGTTACGCCTGTCACGGTAGGAATACTGCAGGGCCTTCTCCACTCTATCCCTCGCTGTACGGATACAGTTTTTCGCCCGACCCCGAAACCCTTTTGCCAAACGGAAAATTAAATCACGATTCATTTCTTTCTTCCCTCCCGAGAATACGATGAAAAAACGGTGAAAACGGTGAAAAAACCGTGGAAAACGATGAAAAAACGGTGGAAAACGGTGAAAAAACGGTGGAAAACGGTGAAAAAACGTTGAAAAGGTTGAAAAACCACCCTCAAAACCGTCAAAACTCCCCCAAAGACTCCCTGAAACCCTAAAATACCCTCCCTGAAAACCCTAAAAAACCTCCCTGAAAACCCTCCAAAAACCCTAATGTCCCCTTCCTAAAACCCTAAATGACACCACTAAAGAAATTAAGAAACCCTAAAAAAACATTTTCTCCTTCTTTGTTGTCACTCTTTTTTTTGTCTTTATGTTTGTTCGTTTTGTTTTGCTTTGTATTTTTTTTTTTTTTTTTTTTTTTTTTTGTTTTTCCCCTCTTTTTTCCCTCTATTTTTTTTTTTTTTTTTTTTCTTTTTTTTTTTTCTTTTTTTTTTTCTTTTTTTTTTTTTTTTTTTTTTTTTTTTTTTCTGGTCTTTCTCCACTCTTTTCCCTCTATTTTCTTTTTTTTCTTTTTTCTCGCTTTTGTGTTCGATTGACTTTCAGTTTAGTTCACTTTTTTGTCTTTTTCTGGAATAAAAAAATCAGGTACGGAAGATTTCCCTGTAAGGTACAAAATTTAGTTCCTACAAACAGTTCTATTCATGATAAATGCACAACTCTTTTTTTTTCATAAACGCGAAAAGCATATGCGTTTCATTTTAGGGTTCGTACTTTTATGATCATACTTCTGTACGGTATTTCATTAACTTTCACATACTTTCGCACGTGCGAGACCCCGGGGCCAGAAATGCAGCCCGTCCTGCGTCCCGATATTGAAAATTTAAAATATAAAAAAGCTCCATAAAGTACCAAATAGCGTACGATATGTTATGTACAGTACAGTACCGTACTTATATTCATCTATATATGTATATATAGTTATATACCTATATTGATGTATATTATAAATATGTATACATTTCGTACGATACCATATTTTGTTGTCCAGAAAAAGTACGATGTCACGACATTCTTTCAAATTTTAAATGCTTCATAAAGTACGAAATATCATACGATATTTTCTGTACCGTACTCATATATATATAATTATGTATATATGTATATATATATATCGTACGATACCATATTTCGTTTCCCAACAAAAGTACGATGTCACGACATTCGTTCAAAAATTTTAAGTCTTTCTGTTTTCTTTAGGGTTAGGGTTTGTTTTTAGGGTTCGTTTTTCCGCTTACCTCTTTTTTTCCTTTTTGTTTTTTTTTTTTGGAACTCTCTTTTTTTATTTTTTATATGTGGAGATGTCTTCAAATTCTGGAACAACAGTCTACTGTGGTACGTTTTTTTTTTTTTTTCCCCCTCTAAATTAAATGAAAGAGATTCATTTTGAAGAAAAAAATAGCAAACCCTAAAAATAAAGTCATCTGCTTTGTTCTTACCTCTTTTCTCCCTTTTTTTCTTTTTCCCTGAGAAGTTTGAAGCTTTTTCTCTTTTTTTATTCCTTGTTGTCTTCTTTTGGTCTTATTTTTATCATTTATTTATTTTTTGCTTTTGTTTTGTGTTGAAGAATTAGCAAGTTAATAGTTGTTTTAAATAAATATTAATAATAATAAAAAAAAGTCATAATTTAGTTTTCACTTTTCTGGGTTATGCTACTTCTTTTTTCAATAAGAAAGTAAAAAGCATCAATTTTACTTAAAAAATTTCCACTTTTAGGGAAAAATATAATTGTGTCAATCTTTTTTTTCTTAAGGTTATTTATATAAGTAAAAATAAAAAAAGAACCAAAAACAAAAAAGAAAGCAAAAAATTATAATTTTTTATTTCTTTTTGTGAACCATTTTCTTTAATACTTTCGTTCTCCTATTTTTACTTCAAGGGTTTTTAAAATAAACACCAAAAACCAAAATCTCATAATTTAAAACCTAAATCTCAAAAGAAAAAAGGAGCTAAAACCCAAAATTCAAAAATTAAAACTTAAAAAAAAAACAAAAACCAAAAATCCAAAACCCTAAAACCTCAAAACCCAATGCCCCCAAAATTCAAAAACCAAAAAACTCCATTACCCAAAAACCTCGAACAAAAAAAAAAAAAAATTACAGGAAATTTGGACGATCGAGTCACGGAAAGAATTCTTTACGATATTATGATCGAAGCTGGACGCCTAACTGATGTTTATATCCCAAGAGATAAAGAAACAAAAAAGTCGAAAGGTTACGGATTTGTCGAATTTGAAACGGAAGAAGGGGCGCAATATGCATTAAAACTTTTTTCGGGGCTCATTGTTTTGTTTAATCGATCTTTGCGATTTGCGGTACGTAGAAAAAAAGAGGCATCCATATATTTATGGAAATTAGTATATATACATACATATATTTAAACATGATAATATCTTATAATATGCATATGTCTATGTCTGTGCAATATATATATATATATATATATATATATATATATATATATATCACGCACGCACACACACACACACACACACACACACATATATATATATATGTGTATATATGTGTATATATATATGTATATATATATACACACATATATATATACACACATATATATATATATATACACATATATATACACATATATATACACATATATATACACATATATATATATATATATATCTGTATGTATATGAATAAAAAGATATTTGAACCAGAAATAAATAACAAAATATGGGTATAAATAATAAAATAAAAAGCAAATAAACATTACCCTCCGCAAAAAAAAGGGGGGAGAG
Source organism: Zygnema cylindricum (assembly GCA_037447655.1). Classification (NCBI taxonomy): domain Eukaryota; kingdom Viridiplantae; phylum Streptophyta; class Zygnematophyceae; order Zygnematales; family Zygnemataceae; genus Zygnema; species Zygnema cylindricum. The sequence continues at coordinate 48,029 of JBBHKE010002684.1, read as the reverse complement.
CGGGGAGGGAGCGAGACAAAGATAGAAAAGAAAGAGAGGAGAGAGAGGGGGAGGGAGAAAGAGGGGGAATAAGGAAAGAGAGGGAGAGAGGAGAGAGGAAAATGGAAGAGAGAAGGAGAGGGAAGAAAAGAGGGACCGAGAGGAAAAAGAGGGAGAGAGAAGGACAGAGAATGAGGGAGAGGGGGAGAAGGTAAAAAGAAAATATGGAAATGAAAAAATACAAAATTAAACAAAAAAAAACCAATTTTCACATGATAAGGTCACTCCATCTTGACATGTGATAGAAAGAGGAGTGGGGTGAGGAATAGCAAGGGGGAGAGGGAGAGAGAAAGAGAAAAGGAGAGAAAGAGAGAAAACGAGAGAGAGAGAAAGAGAAAAGGAGAGAAAGAGAGAGAAAGAATGAGACAAAGAAAGAGTGAAAGCGATGTTGAAGTACAATTTCAGTTATGTAAATAGTGAACTGTACTTTTCAAATGTATAATTGTGCGTACGCTATTTTGAATATGGTAGTGTCGCTTCACGTCCCTTTATGTCGGTTCATTTGTTCGTGTACAGATACCTTTTGACTATCCGAACACACTTTGTAATCATTGCACTCATTTTGTCTTTTAACTTAGTGAAACATTATTATCGTTAATTACGTCCGTCGCACTTATTCACGCGTACGTCAAAATGTACCTTCACAATATTTCTTGTGGATTAATGATTCTCTCATCCTAGATTCCTTGTACTAAATATTATTTTTGTCCTTTACTCTGCCGTCCACCGACTTTGTCATTGGCCGTCACTAGTTATACCTTTTGTACTTTGCGGCTTCGATTCTTTTGTGGACGGCGCGTACCTAGTCCACTCTAAATCTAGAGTTAGGTTTAGTACTTAGCTTGTTCATTTCTGTACATTCAAATTCACCGATTATAATGAGAAGACCTTTTTCCCCTGTGCTTCTTCTTTTGTATTCTTCTTGTCTCCTTTTGTCTTATCTTTTGCTTCCTTATTCTTCTTTGCCATGGTTGCTCTCTCTCTCTCATCTTGGATATCTTTCTCCAATATCTCTCTCTTTCGCCCACCATGCCCTTCCCTTCTACAAGCGAGAGAAACGAGAGAGGACAAGAAATATGAAAATAAAAAAACACGAAACTAAAAAATTAAAAAAAGTAAAAAAAGGAAGAGGAGAGACCCACTTTCACATATCGCGGTCGCTCCATCCTGACGTGAGAAATATATTTTTCGCAGAAAAGACGAAATCCGATCTCCAATTCTGCATCCATCTGTCCGTCACGTCGACACAGAACAGACGAACGACGGCACCACGGGACGAAATCTTCATAAAGATCCACTCCCGCCACCACGTCGAAAAGCTGTTCCGGAGAATATCTGAAAAAAAAAGTGAAAAATTAAAAATTAAAAAATGGGTATTGCTTTTTGGACAGAAAAGGAGGTGGGTGTTTTTTTTAGATTTTTTTTGTTATTTTTTTTTTATTTTTTCGGATGTTTTTAGGGTTTTTTGACGGGATTAATTGACAATCTTCATAAAGATCCACTCCCGCCACCACGTCGAAAAGCTGTTCCGGAAAATTTAAAAAAAAAAAGGAAAAAAAATGAAAAATGAAAAAAGAAAAAAGAAAAAATGGGTAATGTTTTTTGGACAAAAATAGAGGTGGGTTTTTTTTTAGGATTTTTCTTTTTTGTTTTTTTGGGGGGGAAATTGATTGACAATCTTCGTAAAAACCAAAACCCGGCCCTACGTCGGAAAGTTGTTCCCTTGAATATTTAAAAAAAAAATGAAAAAAATTGGAAAGAAAAAGTTGGGTATTGTTTTTAAGATAAAAATAGAGGTGGATTTTGTTTATTGATTTTTTTTTTTAGTTTTTTTAAGGATTTTTGGGGTTTTTTTGGGGAGGGGGGAGGAAGGGGTTAATTGACAATCATAAAGCTGTTCCGGAGAATATTTAAAAAAAAAAGGAGAGAAAAAAAGAAAAAAAGGGGAAAAAAAAAGAAAAATATGGAAAAAATGGAAAAAAGAAAAGTTGGGTATTGTTTTTCGGAAAATAATGGAGGTGGGTTTTTTTTTTTTGGATTTTTTTTTTGTTTTTTGGGGTTTTTTTGGGTTTTTTTGGTTTTTGGTTTTAGGTTTTGGGATTATAGGGGAAATTGGTTGGCTGTTTTTTCAACAACGATATCTGAAAATTGAAAAAAAAAAAATTGAAAAAAAAGGAAAAGAAATTGGAAAAGATATTGGGTCTAGTTTTTTTGACAAAAATAAAGGTGGGTTTTTTTTGGGGAATTTTGAACATCTTTGGGGAGGGTGGGGGGAAGAGGGAAGAGGGAGGAGAGGGAGGAGGGGAGGGGAGGGAGGGGTGGGGAGGAGTGTGTGAGGGTGTTTTTGAATTTGTTTTTTAGATGTTTTGAGACTTGTCTGGATTTTTTTAGGGGAGAGTTTTTTTTTTTTTTTTTAATTTGTCCTTTTTTTGGGAGGGTTTTTTAGGTTTTTTTTTTTGATTTTTCTGGGATTTTGTGCGTTTTCTTTGACTCTCAAAAAAAAAAGGATTATTGAAACAAAACAAACTTATTTTCATCCCTTTTTGTCAGGATTCTCGTAATAGTTCTTTTGAAAAAATAAAAAAAACTATGGTTTTTTTCAGAATATATATTATTATTTATTATTATTATTATTTATTTTATTTCATATTTCATATTTATTAGCTATTATTATTAGTTATTGTTTATTGTTTATCATTTATCATCTACTATTTATTATTTACTATTTATTTTATTTTTAACACAGAGGGTTTATTTTTAAATTATTATTTAACCTATTCTTTTGTTTCAACAACAACCTTAATTAAAATTGAAAATCAGTTCAGAAAGGGAAAAAAAAAAAAAAAAGATGGAAAAAAACCTTTAAATTTTATTCCATTTTAGTCCATTTATTTCTTTTCTGTTCCCTCCAGAGAAAAAATACCCTCTAAAAAAAAAAATGAAAGAAAGAAAAAACAAAACAAAAAAATCCCTCCAAAAATAAAAAAAAACTCACCACTGACCCCCATCCCACCTCCTCCCCCCCTCCTCTCCTTTCCCATCTTATCTCCTTCCACCTCCCATCCTTCCCCTAAAAAAAAAAAAAAAAATCCCAAAAAAAAAAAATACTAATAATAATTTATAAAAATAATAATTATAAAAAATAATATTTATAAAAATAATAAAACCCTAAAAAATCTCCTCCTCACCCCAAAACCCTCCTCTCCTCGTGACGTCGCGCCACTCCGCTCTCCTCCTCCCCCTCCCCCACCCCGAAAAAATTTCGCACGTGCGGTCCACGTGGCACCGCCAACTCCGCTCCGCCACGTGGCAGCACCACGTCGCGTGACGTCAGCAACACAAGCCCGCGTGACGTCACCTCGCCGAGCTCCGAGGGGGAGCCGGAGAGGGGGAAAATTTTTGCCACGTGTGGTTCGCACGTGCGGGGAAGTAGGGGAGGTTGACACGTGGCGAGGGGGTCGGTTCGCACGTGCGAGCGTCTGAGCAGCCCATGGCCTGCTCGGAGGACGGCGCTTCGCATGAAGATGCCACGTGGCAGGAACGCAGAGGTGGGACACGTGGCAAGAATTGGGAGAGAGAGAGTGGCAAGACACGTGGCAAGGGAGAGACTTTTGACACGTGGCAAGAATCGGAGGAAAAAGGGGGAGGAAGGAAGGGAGGGAGAGGGGGAGAGGAGGGGAGGGAGGGGGAAGGGAGGGGGAGAGGGAGGAGGAGGGTGGAGGGAGGAGGAATGTGAAGGAGACTTTCGGATTGAATGGATGATTCAGTGGAATCCAGTGAGGTATGTGCGGTGCGAAAGTTTGGTTATCGATATAATATAATTTCATACTTAATCGGATAGTTCCAAACGGTTTGTAAGCTCCGCACTGAAAAATCGCACTAAATATTATACATAAATTTCGCACTGAATTCTCTCACAGTCTCCACACTTTTGCAGATATTTTCACAATGTTGAAAATTTCGTACGACATTGTAATAAATAAAACAAAAAAAAAGAAACAGATAAAACAAAAGGTCTGTTTTATTTTATTTTTTGTAATAAATAATGGAACATATTTTAAGAAATTTGCATTTTGTAGAAAGGTTTTGGTGATCTTCCATGGAGATAGCTTTTTTTGCACAGTTTTTTTTGGTAATAGAATAAAACTTTATTTCAAAACTTGCAATGGAAAACCATCTAGTTGGAAAGGGGGCAAAAACAAAAAAAAAAAAACATTTAATGGCTGCAAAAGTCGAGTGAAAATGGGCTATGCCTAAAGATAAATCAAGCAAGAAGACGACACGAACTGAAATGAGTACCTTTCAACACTAACTAAAACAAGTATCAAACTAATTATTAAGAACGACCACCCACAAAGAGACAAAAAAAAATACACCAGAATACAACCCCCAAATTTGACAAGTTGAGGTCGACAAACACAATGGTCGTGTAGGCCCAACCTGTGTACTACAACTTGTATCGCTATTAGTGTTAATGTTTTTGTTGCCGCTTAAAACATCTTTTCTCCGTACTCGTTTGTCGGATTATAGATCTGGCGATTGCGATTGAAAGTGAAGAATCTCACCTTCCAATTGGCGGTCTCCATGTGAAAATCGGTCGAGTGTGTACGGAGAAAAGATGTTTTAAGTAGCGAGAAAATTATTAACACTAATAGCGATACACGGTGTACCACTGTGTTTTGTCGAAGGAGGACCACGGCTTGAGCTTGTGGAGAGGCAATCGATGCACGTTGAGGGTAAAAAGCAGTCGAAAGGATAGATAGGCGGAGGACTCTTGAATCTCTAAAGTCAAAAGATTTTTGTCCATAGTCGCAAAAGAAGCCAAGCACTTGTCTAAAAGCTCATTTATTAGAAGACGCTCCGCCTCGAATTTCCACAACATTAGGCGATGAGGCACGAGAAGAAGCTTACGTCATAGGCAAATTTATGAGGACCACATCACCAAGGGTCCTCCCAATATCATGGAGGAAAACCAAGTCAACCCGAGGGCGTCGAAGACCTCTAGACCGGGGTTGGAGAGGGAGGACATGAGAAGCTTCTCGTTAGATAATGTGCCCCACTTTGGAAAAACAATTCTAATTGGGTCTCACACTAAATCACAAGCAACAACAGGCTCATCTCCATTTGAGAAGTTATTTAAGTGAATCCTTTGGGACTTCATAAGTTGGTCGTAAATACAAGGCAGGCTCATTAAAAGCAGTGGTTGAGGGCAAGCCCAAACTTATATGTGAAGTGAACGTGAATTGTTGAGGCGTGAAACGGAGTACGAAAAAATTGGTACCCCTTTTAGCTATACACCAACCCTCAACCCAAACATGATTGTAAACAAGCAAGTAAGTGAGCAAAGTATAACGCCTCTAAGAAGATTTCATATGGCGAACGCCTGCTAGTAGCTATACTAATAGGTATGCTTGTAGTTGAAAGTTGTTGTCGACGACAAGAGGTGGAAAAGCTAGGACCTGGTTGCAAGCATCATGTGGTAGAAGTGCACTAGAAGATCCTCATGAAATGGTAGAGTACACCGTGAATCATTATTAACCTTATGTACGCTATATCGGCACCCCAAAATTTTGACATTGATGCCTTAAATATAATAAATTACACTGTTTAAGGACGTGGACCATAACCTGCCACGTCTCTTGGCACTAAATTATAAATAATGACGCTAATTTTTTCTTTACACTAATAATTTCTATACGTTAATAACGATTCAAGGTGTACCTTCCTCTAAGGGCGTGTCCCCATGAAACCGATATTTTGAAACGTTATTTTGGAATTTAGCGCAGATTTTACGGTGTACTTTTCAAAGTGTGCCTATGTCAATCGTTACTTGCGCGTTCATTATTTTGAATATGTGGCAGTTGTACACGTCGCCAATACTTGAGACACCTGTAGACGCCGACAAACTGCTGACATTTGTAGACGCCGACGATCTCGGAACAAACTGCGGACATTTGTACGCCGCAAAGAGCTCCTGACATACTGGGACAACTGTCGACGCCAACTGTCATTTGTTGACCCCCACACGTGAACAACATAAGTAATCGCCTACGTCTACAAAATGACATTTGTAGACGCCCACAAGTGGACAACATAAGCAAACGGACAAACATTTTTTTTTTCGTGCATTCTCCCAACTGCAAAAAAACAACAGAAAACTTTTGACGCGTGCAACCCAGGTTTTCTATTCGTCAATAGGGTAGTATTTTGATTAAAAGCAGGTCGCGATTTGATTTCAGTGCAAGTGTGAAGATGAGCTGGAAGTGGGTCGCGATGATAATACTGCCAAATCGCCGTACCTTTCAAGTTCCAAGATGACGCAAAATGTATTTGAGTTTTTGCCCATTTTTCGTACGGCGTAATATTTTCAAGTAGGAAGTCCCATTTTCTGTGTAAACGACGGGAAAAAACCCTTACTTGAACACATGGGGACACGCCCTAAGTTAGGGACAACCAGGGCTAGAGGTACGTCATCAACAACGAAATTAGAGGTAGACTGCTCGAGACTTGGAGGTAATTAGTGTGAGAGTGCACCAAAAATAAAAGCACAATCCGTACGAAGGGTACTTTCTGGTTGTACCTTTAAAACTTGTCGTGCGAATAGACCTGAGAAAACACCTGAGACGTACCTGAGATGATTCGTGTACAATATTGCAGAAAGCGTGACGTGTGTCACGATACACGAGTCCGCAGATGAGATAGAGTGGTGGAATAACCACGTGTCAAAGACTTTGCTAACGCTGCTGGATCCTTTCTATCGTACGGCCACATTAACGGTGCGGGACCACAATGACTCAGCGCGCTTTTTATGGTGCGGTGTCGCGCGTCGGTGAATATGTATGATTGTCGGTGTGTAACTAGTTAAAAAAGTGTGCACACAACTGAATATTCAATTAGGAGGTAATTCGGGGATTTTTCGTCCGCTCGTACACCCGGGTACAATATAGTGTTCTGTTGGTTAGTTGATTAGTTACATAGTTAAAAAGTAGGCGTTTCTATTGTAGGCCTTTTGTAGGCGCCTTTATCGTAAGTTGTGTTATGGGCTTTTCATGTGATCTTCTTAGATCGCTACTTTGATCAGCGACCGTCCGATCGTCCAAATCTGACAGTTTAAATAAAAAATACCTCAAAACTCACAGAAATTTTTTTTTTTGTCCGAATGTTTTTCAAAATTTAGACATGACGTTTAATTCTCTATCGATCGATGTGCAACTCAACCCTGTTACTATTTTTTTTCATTTTTCGACCAATAAAATATGGGTCTTAAGGTCATGTTGTATGTTTTGCGTACAATAAGCATATTGTATGTGCCTACTTTCACCTACTTTTGAACTATGATTAGTTAGATAGGCAGAAGAAGACCGAGTAAACAACTCACTGGTAGGACTCGCCTATTAATATATCGGCCCACCTCGTCGAACCGGTGACCGATATATCGGCTATCATATTTATCGCCATAGGAAATTTGCCGATACACTACTAACTTTACACCATGTATCACTATCAACGTTGATGTTTTTTTTTGCCATTGAAAACTACTTTTTTCGGTGCATACTTGTTGGGTTATTAACACGGCTGCGATAGAAAGCAACTATTCTCAATCCCTAGTTGTTCCATTTGTGCATTTTTTCAATTTTTTACGATTATGCGTTATTTTTTACGGAATTTGAGCTTTTCGTAAAAGACGTATACTTCTCATTATACTTGGAAAGTTTGAAAAAAGTGATATCACCTCACATTTTTTAGTGAAATTTGAACGAGTTCAGGACGGTTACTCATTTCAACGAAGCCACCATTGAGGAGGGGGGGTTAGTGGAAGAGGAGTTTGGGTAGTACATAGATAACCTGATTTTGGAGTAGGTCAGTAAGGGGGTAGTTTTTATTATAAGAGTAAGACGTATTGCTCACATGGATACAAAAATGGGTGATGTTGCTTGAATTTCTGATTCGTGACATGTTTTTATGTTTTGTTTTTTTTTAGTCAATGTCGGTTAGCGCATTTTATAAGCATTGCATTTTGCCTTGCGATTATGCGTGAATTTCAAGGTTGTTTGTAATTATGATTCTCGCCTTTTGATAGGCGGTTGGCAATCTAAAACCAGACAAAAAAAATGTTAACACTAACAGGGGTACACATTAAAACTAATGCTTAACATGAATATGAAGGAATGAACGAACCAATATTGCTAGTGAGGGGAATGATCCCCTCCATACCAACATTGGATGTCCTAAATAAAAGTTAAAGGAAGAAATGAGATAATTATCTTTTTGTTGCCTTTGAGTCTTTTGTTCATTTCAATGTTTTTTTTTGTCAGCATCTCTCGCCATGTTTCCCATTTTATTAGTGATTTCTTAATAGAATCTTATCCCTCAAGGAACAAAGGTATTTTTGGTGTTATATTCTCAACCTATACTATTGAGCCCTTAGCATACGTAAGGCATTAACAAATAAATTGAGGTAGGGACTGGTGGAATTTGTGACCGATGAAATGAATCCATCATGAAAAGCTCTGACTCGTGAGTAAACATCTATGTTCTTCATTACTCCGTTAAGAATGACATAAATTAAGAATACGACATTGTTCGTCACACTTTCGACAATATTGTATCAAACTCAACAGTATGTTTTACAGTTTGTTTATTCGCCTCGAGGCATTATTCTTTATCATATTTTTGGCAATTTTGTTTCACGGAAGTCTCTTTCTACTTCAATATTTTCGAAAATAATGTTTTAACAAACCCGCCCTTTGAGCGAGATTAGGTTAGGCGTCTAAAAATATTAAAGTGATGGTGAGGAGCGTGAAAGTGATCCTCGAAATGTATTTTGTGTATAATATATTTATAACATTGATAATATTTTGCGCAATTTTGTTTCGGCAAACCTCGCCTCTGGAATAATATTTTTGAAGATATTGTTTTAACACAACTTGCCTCCTAACCAAGATTGGGTCGGGCGTCTAAAAACATTGAGAATGATGGTGAGGAGCGTGATCGTGACAATAGAGATGTATGGACTATTGCAATCATATAGCAGTCGACTTGTGTGGTTGTTTGGTCATTGTCTTTCACGAGCTATGTGGTTACCAATTGGAGAGCTCTCTGCATTTTATACGCGCATAATGTTTTCACGAGCGTTTGTCTTTTCTTTTACAACTCATATAGTCATTTTATCCTTCTTCAATTGTTTATACATTTACGAATCGGCATTGTGTTCTTAAGTTTCTGAGCCCCCCCCCCACAGTCATGGGGGATTTGCAACGGTGTAGATTATCTATATTTCTTGTAATTTGATTTTTGTAGTGTCCGTGGTTTTGGTTTATGAGTTTGTGTTTCATTTTGACATTTTTTCTTTTATTTTCATTATCCACTCATATGCTTGGCCGAAGCTTTGCTCGAGTTACTATTATTATGGTTTTAGTGTGTGAAGCTACAATGTTAGCCATTGACCATATTTGTCATCATTTTGCACATTGTGATATCCAATTGAATAAAGCAAGATGAGCTGTCCTTTACTGAGATATGGTCCATCAACACTTACAATACATTCGAAATATATAAGGACCCACAAGAGCCGACATTCACATATGATGATCATTTAGTACAATTATTATTGCTTATATCATGATTATTTAATGTAGTTATTACAGCTTTAATATTTTTTAGTATTATAGTTTAGAAATACATTAAGTATAGGTTATAGGGTTGCTTATCAAGAGAGTCTAAGGTCTCAAGTTCAAGCCCCATCGGTTAAATTTGTTAAGATTCGTAAAATTGAGGGATAGAGTTAACGATCACGATAACAGAAATGATGAGCCGGCGAAGATTCTACATAAAACCTTTCACTCTAGTTGTGAATATGCGTACCACTGCGTCGATAACCCAAATATCGTGGCCAATCACTCGTTATTATTATCTATTTTAGTGTGCGTGCATCCCACATCTAGATATCGATCGTTTTAGTTAGCTTATATCAACACAATTTTCCTATGTGTGAGACAAGCCAAACTTTAGATTTTGCTTAATTCTAACCTGGTATCAATGCCATCGCGGTTGTGGGTGTACCATTGACTAGCGCTTGAGGGGGGTTGCTTACTGTAGCAAGATTTAGGCCTCAACATTTAGGTGGTTTTGATATCCATGTTAAATAAAGTAAGATGGGCGTCCTATATAGTTATATGATGGACCATCGACACTCACAGGATACTCGAACATAATGATTACTAATTATTGAAATTACTGAGCAATTGACCTCTTAGAGACGACATGAGGTCTCGTAATGCAGTGGTTAGTGAACTAATAACTTTAGTCAATTTTCCCAAGTTTGAGAATCGTCCGGCTCAAATTCGTGTGGGAAATGTCAAACCTAAGATTCTATGGAAATCTAACAATCCACACTACTAGTAGGGTCATGTAACAGCCCGTGACATCAGGGAGAGGAGGAGGGACGGAGGAGGATGAGTAAGGATATTTAGATTGTTAAATAAAGGCGTTAGAGAGGAGTGGAGGAAGGATTTTTTGTGGTAGATATGTAATTAGTGTAGATTGAAATATATCACAAATGACATTTTAGGGTGGCCAACATTAGTACTCCTACAGACTGAGACAAAAGTTCACCCACATTATCTATCCCGCAATCCACACTAATTAATAATTCATACTACCTTAACCGTTTATCATGTTTTTAGTGTGTTACTCCATTGAAAGGGAGAATCCTCCGTTTCTTGCAAATGTTAACGTACTCTCAAGATCTTAAACAAAGTATTAGACCAATTTACATTGTTGTTATTACTTACGACATCAAAACCGGTTGCTCTCGGTTCAAATGGAAATAGGCCCCTATAATTTCCGTTCCATCATTTTTCATGTTACCACCCACACTATATAGACCACCGTACAACATATCTGTCCTTACTATTTTTGTACCCTAATGAAATCCTCAGAAAACTTTAACATAATTTTAGTATCGTCCACACTGATTATAATGGTGGAAATAAGTGTGGTCCCCAGAATTCAAATTGTAGGATCACCCAAGGATGTAATTAACTAATTATTAATAGTTGCCGCGGTATATAGATGATAGACCACACTATACCTAGATTGACTAGTAAACACTTCAATAAATCAACTCTACATTTCATTTCATGATTTGCCTTGGTGAACTGCAGTAGAGTCCTTTCCGATTTTGTTGCGCACTAAATTCTTGCGCAGGACCATTTTGATCAATAACCACTAACCACGTGTCATTGATGCTGTCCGTCAATCTTCCTAAACTTGCGCTCTCAGCAACGAGATCCCGAAGGACTACCGAATAAAACAAAAAAATTGTCGTTTGTCTTATGCTCGGCGGTCAATGTAAAACGCCGTTGTGACGACGAGCCCTTCGTTTCGGTGTCCTTTTCAGTAATGCAGTACTGTAGTATGCTGCACCGTATATCGCTATTAGAGTTGATATTTTTTTCGTCTCTAAACACATATTTTATCCGTACAAACATGTCAGATTGTAGATCTGACGGTTGCGATTGAAAGGTAAGATTTTCAACTTCCGATTGGCGGTCTCAAACTGAGAATCTGACAATTGTGTACGGAGAAAAGATGTTTAAAGTGGCGAAAAAAATGTTAACACTAACAGTGACACACGGGTAGTATGCTAACAGTACTGTAGCGAATCACGAGATTCTATTGGTCAGTTTTTTTTGTTTGGGATGAATAGTGCTCGCGAGTTCGCAAACTTTTAGCCCTAATGAAGGGCGCTTCGTGACAACGGCGCTGTATCCTCACCCACAACAATTGCGCCAGCCGGCGACGCCGTACAATCCGCCAATTCGCAGCGCACTGAAAGGTTTTGTCGCATGGTAAATGTGACGCGGCGAAGGCGCTTTGTCGCACTGCGACGATAACTTTGTCGCCCATCGACAATTGTCATTGGACCGACCTACGACTAGGTCGTTTCGGCGCGCAGCAAATTGAACGTGCAAGTTTGTAACCATCCAGTTCGCTCTATAAATGGGGAACACGAGAGAAGCTAAGGGGAACCAACAACTACTACTTGTAGTCAATCCATGCTTAGAGCTTTTAGGGATTTCTCTTCATTTTGGAGTTTTTTTTTCTTCTTTTTACTTTCATTTGGTGACTAAATTCATTGGGATTCACCTTTTGTTTTTGAAAGAAGATTTTTAATATCGACTTTGGGACCAATTTGTAAGGACTTTGACAACTATGGATACTCAAAGGTTTATGGCATGGCGGTTTTTGGGTGTCTTGTTGCCAATAGCTATTTTCCACGTGGCAGTTTGCCATGGGGCTTATGGCGGTCTTGCCGGAACTTCCCAGGCCACGTGGTATGGTGAAGCGCAAGGGGATGGGACAGATGGTGAGTCAATACCTCTCTCCCTCTCTCTCTCACTTCTCTCTCCCTCTCCCTCTCCCTCTCTCAATTTTGAAACGCTCAAATTCACAATCCCTAAATTTTAGAGCCATTTTCCGTTCTCTCTACCTTCCTCTTATTCTCCAATTCATGTCACTCACTCCCGTGTTCTGTTTTGTCTTTTCTGTTCCCTTCTACCCCATTCAATTCTGTTCCATTCCGTTTAAACGTTTTTCCGTTTTCCCGTTATCTCCAGGGGGAGCCTGTGGCTATGGTGCTCTCTCTCTCACTCCGTACAAAGCCATTATTGTGGCTGGGAGTGCTCCTTTATATCAAAATGGTTTAGGATGTGGATCATGCTACCAGGTCAGTTCCTTTCAATGGAAACTAACGCATGGAACTCTTTGTTTTGGATGTCATTTCCATTTCGCTTCCCGGTTCAGTTTGTTTCTGTTTCTTTTCTGTTTCTTTTTCCTTTTCTGTTTTGTTTTCTAATTCTTTTATGCATCGGACTTGTTTCAGTTCCCCTAACTTCGCCCTTTCACTCCTTCTATTTCTTTCTTTATTTCTTTCTTTATTTATTTATCGGCACAGGTTAAGTGCACGAATGCTCTCTGTGCGTCTACGCCTGTCACCGTAGTCGTGACAGATCTCTGCCCGGGCGGCGATTTTTGCGGCGGAGGAAAAACTCATTTTGATTTGAGTGGAACGGCTTTTGGGGCTCTCGCGCTCCCTGGAAAAGAAGATGCTCTGAGAGCCGTTGGGGTTCTGGATATTTCCTATCAAAGGTATATATGTTTTTCTGCTAAGTTTCTTATTTTTTGACTTTTTTGGGTGTTGTTAGGATATGTTTTGGGCATTCTTTTGGACATCTTTTGGATATCTTTTGGATATTTTTTGGGCAATTGTTTTTTATGTTCTCCCGGTGCTTTGGAATTGTATAAGATATGGATTTTAAAACATAAGAACTTCACTCAAAAGAAGTACAAAAATGGTGTTGCAGAGCTCCTTGTCCCTATGCCTCTAGTTCCCTGTCTTTACGGATTCTTCCCGGATTCAACTCGTTCTATGTCGGACTCGTTCCGTTGGGCGGCGGCGGTCCCGGATCCGTCTCATCCGTCGCTTTCAAACAGGTGAAGGAAGCTTTCTCGCAGCTTCTTTGTACATTTTCCTTTTCAAACTTTCTTGAGACTCTCTTTTCTTCTTAGGAAGCTGTTTAGGATATTACTTAGGGAGCTTCATTGCAATTTTTCCGTTTTTGGAAGCTTCTTTGCAGCTTCTTTAGGACTTCACCTTTCCAGCCCTTTTTTGAGGAAGCTCATTGTTCATCCTTCAAGTTTTTTCTCCCTCTTTTCTCTCTCTCTCTCTCTTTCTTTTGTTTTTTTGTCAGGCAAATTCTGCTGTTTTCACAACCCTGACAAAGGACTGGGGGGCGTCTTTCTTCTTCCTCTCCTCCTCCCCCCTCTCCGGCCCTTATATCGTCCAATTGACCGCAAGCGCCACCGGTAAAGAAATAATACTAAAAATGTGCATAAAAGTAAATGTTAATGGAAATATGAGTGTGGATACAAATGTAACTGTGGCTGCAACTTCAAATGTAAAAGTGAATGTAAATGTAAACATAACTGTAACTGTATACTGTAAATGTAACGAAAACTGGAACTGAAACTGGAACCGAAAATTTCACCTGGAACTGAAACTAGAGTTGTAACTGTAAATGCAACAGTATATGTAATTGTACTCGAAAATAGAAATAAGACACAAACGTACAAACTTTCCACACATATCCACAGAAGTTCAACAGTTCTTTCTTCCTCTTCTGTTAGCTTTTCAGTTTCAGTTTTTGAAATTCCATTCCAGTTTCACATTCACTACCAGTTGAGAATTGTAGTTTCATTGGTATTATTAGCCAGAGAACCAATTTCAACTCAAATTGCAAAAAAAACAAAAATGCAATTGCAATAGCAAAAAGTCCAATTTCATTGTCGAATGGAATTTGATTTTCTGTCCAATACTTTGTTTCAATTCTAATGTCAATCTTTATTATGAGTTCAAGTCCATTTCCAATTCCAGTTTTGATTTCAATCTCAGTTTCAATTGCAGTTTCGAAGTAATTTCAAGTTCATTTTCAATGTCCAGTATCAATTTTAACTATTCATCCAGTATAATTATCCAGTTCAGTATCTGTAATTACTAACAGGATTCCCACATGGAACAACTGGCAGGTGAGATCATCACATGTCCGAAAACAATTCCGTCGACTTTTACAGCGGGGACTTTGTACGATTGTGGAGCACAATTTTCTTCGGGAGGAACAAGTTCCCAAATTACACCTAATTTGCCTGGTCTCTCTCCTCCTACATCCTCTCCTCCTCCATCCTCTCCTTCTCTCTCCTCTCTTCCTCCTCCATCCTCTCCTCCTCCATCATCCTCCTCTCCCCCGCCATCCCCTCCTCCTCCTTCAGTTCCAATAAGCCCACCTCCAAATTCGCCTTCGTCGACAACGCCTCCAGCAGGTCAGTATCTGATTCGTTTTATTAAGCTATTAGTATTTAGTTTATTAATATTGGTCATATATATATGTATATGTGGATGTATATGTATATGTATGCATATATTTTACAAATAGGCTCATTAAGGCTGTTAATGATCACTTTTGACATTGTCGACATGATCAGCATCAACGACGAATGATAAAAAATGATAACAGATGTCAGTATAAAACCTTATCAATTTCACTCTAATTTCCTTGAAATGCTTGTCAATACAAACAATTGTCACACATTTCCGCAATTTTTTTCCCTATTTTGCTGTTCTAATTTGTGGTCATCTTCGCCTAAATAGCACACTTTTCTAATTTTTTCTCTTCTTTACTTAACTTTGATTACAGGTGCGAAAGTGGTTATTTCTCAAACTTTGGTTGGAAGTTATCTTTTTGACAACGGAAAATCGGTGACTTATCACTATTCGGTTAATTTCAGAAACGGTGGAGATAAACCGGTTAACACCCTAATTTTTGTTGCGGACAACTTTAATCCCATCGATAAATACAACATTGTTTCTTTGGGTGCAAATACGTATACTCTTCCAAATTATATTTTTCCTTTGGCAGTTGGAGCCTCTTATGCCCAATTTGGTTATCATATTGTCGGAGGACCGGGGAAATTCACTATTTTAAGCCAATCTTGATGATCTCACATCATATTCTTACGCTTGAATCTCAATGGTGTTTCGATATTTTTGTATCGGAAGTGTATTTTAGTCAATATTTGAAAATCTTATGGGGATTCGAAATTAGTGTGGATTTGCTAATTTTGTATTCAAATCGACATCAATGTCTTGGTCGAGAAAATATTTCGGCTCGGATTGGAGGAGCTAAAGAATAAAACTCTCCGTGACCGCATTTGCGGCTGTACGATAAATTTGGGAAATTTGAAAAATTGGAAAATCGAAAAGCTTGGAAAATTGTTTAGCTTTAAAGTAGAATGGGAAGTCGGGAAGTTTTTCAGTTATAAATTAGAGACTTGAGTTTGGAAGAGTCCGGATGAGGGAATTTGACGATAGGGAATTGAAAATGGGGAGTTGTTTTTTTAATTTCAACATGTAGTTTTATTGTTGTACTTTAAGAATGTACTCTAGTTGCCAAAGATTCTCGGAGAATCTAAAGGGAGAGAGATGAAACGTGGACATTAAAATGTGATGTATTTTTGTAGTGAAAACATTCGTTGTAGAATCACGAGATTATAGTATCTGAGATGAGATTCTAAAATAGATTATTTTATGTCCTTTACTTTTCAAAGAAATTCGATTTTCTTCATAATGACCTTTAAACTTCTAAAGGATTGGCAACCTAGATCAATCTTTCAACAATTCGGGGAGAAACTTGAGAAAACGAAACACTACTATACTTTTAGGATCACGAGGTATTTTTGGAAAAAGTAAGGGCATTGTTCCTCTTTATAATGAACTCAAAAGATTCTTTTTGTTCTTTGCTCTTCTTTTCTTGAAATGAGATCAAGGGTTTTAAAGGTGTGATTTTATGGGTTTTTTATCCATAGTGGTTTACTTAGGTAATTTTGTTTTGGGTACCCTACCTGGATGTTGCTTTGTCTCCTCTCCCCCTAACTCTCCCTATCCCTCTTCCCCTCCCCCTCCCTCTCCCCTCCCAATACCCCTATCGCCCGCTAAAACTTGAAACTCTGTGTGCTCCATTGCCCACATTGCCCACAGAAATCGCACATCCAAAAGAAGCTTATCTAGATAGTGCCGACTCCAAGTTGATATAAACCCAAATGACTGACCCCTTGACAATCACAAACCCATTATAGCTTCACCCTTGTGAAATAAGACTTTCTGTGTGCTCAGTTCCACCACAAAATGCAAAGTTAGAATATGAGATTTGGACACATTCATCCACTTTCACATTCCCTTAGAATTACCTCCACCCTGGCAGACAAACACTTTGACCAACTACACACCTGTGTAGCGTGGACTCCCCTGAGCCTGCAGCAAAAAAAATCACTAAAAATGGTCAAGTAAATTGATCGTTATGGCTGGCCAAAGTTTGCCATTTATACAAGGTGCTCTCTAAGAGAGGCAACTACCTACCAAAATTTTTCTAAGTCCTATTCCCCCTCTAAAACTCTTTCTATTGAAGTACGACACCAATTATAATACTGTGTCGTACAGAAAAGTACAGGTGCTGGTGTACTTTCTGTACGGCCATCGTACCACATGGCCAAATTGTCGACAAATGTCATATCGGGATTCGTTTCCGTAATCCCCAGAGTTGCCGCAATCCAATGTGGTTTTGCCACGTGTCATTCGATGTGGCGGTGATCGCAAAAGGCCAAAATCCTATTTCGCGATCTTGGCATCATTCGCGGCCGTCGGATCAAATCTGGATTTCAATCGTAGCCGTCATCAATACTTGCGCGGTATTTTATTTGATGTCAAACAAAATGTGCGGTGTTTATTTCCAAACCGTATCGTACTTCGTACTTTATATAACTGTAGCTATGCACTACGTATATATTTCCAGTTAAATGATAAAGTCTACGTGTAACAAATTAAATTATTATCAAACCTCACATGTCTTAATATTAGCTCTAGACTAAACGGTTAAAGCTATTGGCTGTTATTGATTGCCACACGATAGGTACCAGGATCAATTCCTGGGTTCGTCAACTAACTCCCCTGTCTTCTTTAGAGAGATTAGGCAGCCATGGCTCTAACTCCCTATCCAGCCTTCAGTGACTACAACAAGTGTGGGGGCTTGGAGAGGGGAGTTAGAGGCAGACTGCCTCTGCCTTTTTCTATCCTATTTACAGACCTAGAAAATACACAAATATCAACACGCTTTGTTGAACACGTTTTACCTGGGCTAATCATTGATTATTAAGGACTCAGAGTGACCAATGCAAAAACGTGCGAAATCTCTCACTAACTACGTAGCATATCTAACCAATCAGTTTCACTACGTAACATTTACGTGCAAAAGTGCAAGCCAAACGAAACGCGACTTCGCATGAACGGGCGTCGCAAATTTCGCACGCGAAACTTCATACGAAATTCCATAAAGTGAAAGTGACGTTTCGTACTAAAAATTGTACGAAACGAACCATCGTGCGTACTTAACAAAATATTGATTTCGTTTGGTACTTTATAAACGTACGCATTAAATTTGCGGCTAGTTTGACCCTTAACTCAAAAAAATGACCACCCATTCGTTATTTTGACCTTGCGCTGTCGCTTCAATACACCAATCACTATATCTTTTAAAATACAACCTCATATCGTGGGATTCTCTCGTGGACGTCTATCAAATTAAGAACTCTGTATTTGTAACCTTTTAATACCTATTTACAAACAAGATCGATCCACTATTAATGTTACATCATCCCCTTCTTATATTTAACTGACCTTTGTTAAAACACATTTAATTGTTAAGACGCGACTTCTATATTATTATCCCTCCAAAACCTTTGTAAAAAATTTGAACTTTTATCTTCTAAAGTTAACTCATCTTCTAGCCTTCCTAGATAATCCACTTGCGATAATATAGTATCGCCGACCTTAAACCGTTGACCATCCCAATCTATTACCCATCTGTGGACCTCAGGTTCTATAATTATTAAAGGATCCAATTCCAATTCTCTTTCAGTTGGCCGAAGCTTTGTTGGTTTCAATTGACTGATGTGTATTACTAGATGAATTTTTGTTGAAGACGGAATGGCCAATTTGGCAGCACCTGACGATATCATCTTGATTCCAGTAAATGGTCCAATGTACTTAAGAGCAAATTTCCCCGTAGGATGCGATTGTCCCTCAATCTTACACTTGTAATGAGTTGGAGAAAGCCAAACCTTGTCACCTGCGCTTACCACCCAATCACCCCGTTTGCGGTTAGCGTTTAACTCTTGCCTCCTTTGTGCCTCGACTAATGCATCCCGTAATGTTTTCCAAAATGTTTGAATGTATTCCCAAAACTCTGTTCCAAAACCTCTACTCTCTTTAGTTTCCTCTAGTATTAAGTCTAATGCTTCTCTGGGTTGGTATATGTATGCAACTTCAAACGGTGAGAATCCTGTGCTACCATGTTTTCATGAATTGTATACAAATTCCCTTAATGGCAGTTTAGATTCCCATGTGTTCTGAACTCCACTGCAAACAGTCCTAAGCATTTCTTCTAGTATACGGTTCATCTTTTTTGTCTGTCCATCTGTTTGAGGATGATAAGAGGTACACATTTTTAATTCAGTGCCAAAATTTTGCTCCAATTCTTTCCAAAATGCAGATGTAAATTTAGAATCCCTATCAATGATTATGATAAAGGGACTCCATGATGTCTGACCACTTTGCCAAAATATAAATTTTCAATATCTTATGTCCTTGTCCTATTTCAGCCATGGATTACTCACGGAAGACACCCACAAAATACCCCAAAACAGCTGTGTTTTAGACAACACATATTAATTCACAATATACCGAATCACCTCAAACTGCTACAATATGCAGTATATACTAGACACTATAACTTCCCAAAATTCTAGCCTAATCCACAAAGGAATCCAAAAGTTATGAGCTCTAGAGTTTCATAAAAACAGCTGACAGCTTATCAAACTAACCAATTAAATCTCTCACATAATTCTACAGAAGCAGCAGAACAGAATGAAACTACACAACCATATATTTTCTATATCAAAAAACATACACACAAAGTTTCATATCTATATGTCAATCTAAGTGATCACACTGACAGGTCAAAGATGCAGAAAAACAGTATGCCATTACTTTGATAAATTCAGCTGATGATAGAATAAACTAAGTCCTACAAGTTTATACTCACAATGTTATCAACTGAGCCATACACTAATGAAATAGCTACATGTGTAATTTATTACTATACTTAAATAAAGACAATATACGTCAACGGTACATCTACTGTACCGGAGTTACGTCCAAACCCTAATTATGACTTTTATCTAATTTCACAATTGCAACACTAAAAAGTAATTCACTACATACAAATTAACGTTGTTTAAGATATTTACAAATAGGGGCCGTACATAAATTATGTCACTTGCTTAGTCAGCAATTTGCTAATTCGTCCAAGCGTCCGTACAAGTCAGCTCCGAATTCGCGGATCACCGTTAGATGTAAAGTAAATCTTCGCCGTGGACGACACGCGTCTAAATCACTATCCCAATGTGGTCCCATTTCGAATCGAGTCCGTCGACTCGATTCGTATCCGCCGTTCATTCTTTGTCGTGTATTGTAGCATAGTTCATATACGTCTAGCCGACTGTTGCTGTGCGGTACAAAACACCTGAGTGCGTACGGCATGTTTCGTTGCTTGTGGTCCCGTACAAATCGCGCCCGTCGACACGATTCGAATCAACGTTCTATAATCATTACGTACAGTACATTTTCTGGAAAACTTCGTCCGTCGAATTCAGCGAATTTGCTCATTCGATATGCGACACGTGTATGTGAGTGTCGGCGCCATTCCAAAATACCTGCAAAGTCCTCATATGCCGACGCGTGTCCCTGTAGAAGTACGGTACACTCTTTTATCGTTATACTATTGTATTACTATTAGTGGTCAGTACTGAAGTGTTTACACTAAAAATATTATAAGTACTAATCCCTCTCTCACTGACCCTTTTACTGAGTACCAAAGTTTTCAAATCACAACAATATCCACAACTAAATGAGTAGTTTTGCAAAGGATAGAGATTGCCATTTTACTGAACTTATTGACCACGACCATGATACTGTCATATCTTCTACATGTAGCTAGCAATCTGACAATAAAATCCATAGTGACAGATTCCCATGGTCTTTCGGGGATATTTAAAGGTTTTAAGAGACCTCTAGGTTTTTGGTTACTAGGTTTACTCTGTTGGCAAGAGACACAACTTTCCATGTGTTTTGACACCTCATTTGCCATCACGTGCCAAAACAACATACCCTGCAACCGATTAAGAGTTTTATCATGACCCAGATGTCCTAAATGCTCATGGGCTTGTAGTAAAAGTTGTTTTCTTAAGTTTCGTAATTCAAGAATACATAATCTATCCCTTTTTCGCAAATACAATAAACTATCTTCTATTCTAAAGTTCTGACATGCCTCTCATTTAATAGGTCAGAATTCCCTCCCAAAATATTTTTGCAAATCACAGCAAAATAAGGATCTTTATCATATCCATTTCTAACAGCATCTAAAATCAATTTATCTTGAACCACCACACTTATTTCATAACATCTACTTAAAGGATTTGCGACTACATTTGTCTTTCCAAGAATATGTTGGACATTAAATTTGAAATATCTTACTATTGCAGATCCACCTAACTTGTATGCCAGTCATAATTGCATCACTTAACCTTTGTAGATAAGAGAGTGCTCTTATTATCACAAAGTGAACTGTAAAATATTTATAATGCAAAAAACAACGCCATTTCACCAATGCATGAACTATTGCGAGTAATTCATTTTCGTGTTGGATAGTTCTTTTCAACATCATTGAATTTCCTGAACTCAAAAGCAATAGGGTGAAAATGTTTGCTGACTTTTTAACTTATGACTGCACGTAGACCTTTATTCCATGCATTAATAGTGATCAGAACGTCAAATTCCCCAGGAGAATCAAGTTTACCAGTGTAAAGGCAGAGATCAACTTCCCTTTTAGTTCCTCGAAATCTCTCTTGTGATCGGTTCTCCACACAAACGTCTCATTCTCCCGAAGTAAATTCGTCAAAGGTGCGGCGATCATACTGAAGTTCCTGATAAATTTACTGTAATACGACGCCAATCCCAAAAATGATCTAACTTTTGTGACATTAGTGGGTTGCTTCCAATTTTGGATTGCAGTAATTTGGATGGATCTGTTTCAACACCTTCCCCACTAACTATATGTCCCAAAAATAATGGTTCACTTTTAAGAAAATTGGATTTTGACAATTTTCCATATAGTTTTCTTTCCCTCAACCTTTCCAACACTTTCTTTGAATGAATTTCATGTTGTTTTATAGAATCTTTATAAATTAGAATATCATCTATAAACACCTGAACAATCTCATCTATATGATTTGAAAAGGTTTGGTTCATTAATCTTTGATTAGTAGGCGGTGCATTCGTCAAACCAAATGGCATCACTATCCATTCAAAATGACTGACTCTAGTTGTGAACTCTGTTTTTGTCAACATCTTCGGTTCTAATTGGCACATGATTAAAGACACTACGGAGATCAATCAAACAAAATAATTAAACACCTTTCAAACGATCTAACAAATTAGAAATTAAAGGTAACTAATACTTATCCTTCACCGTAATCTTGTTTAGAGTACGATAGTCGACACACATCCTGAACCTTCCGTCCCTTTTTTTGACGAAGAGAATTGGTGCTCCGTACGGTGATTTGGTGGGCTGAATATGTTCTTTCTCCAGAATCTCTTTGATATGTTTCTTTAACTCCTCCTGCTCAAAGAAACTGTGCTTATAAATTTCAGTGACAGGTGGATTACATCCAGGTTCAATGTTAATAACATGTTCCACATCTCGCGAAGGTGGCCTCCCTGAGGATAAGTCACCTGGGAAAACATCTCTAAATTCAAAAATCAAATCTTTAACAGCAGCATCAGATGTATTAATGTTAGTTACAAATCAGATTTTTGTTTTTCAAGATTTTTAGTCGTGTCTTATTTAGGAATAACGTCAATGTTAGTGTTTTCTCCCCCTCTTTCATCAATAACTCCCTCAGTTACTAATAATAAGAAAATAATTGCTTTTTAAATTGTTTAGCATAAATCAAACCTTCCACTCCCAATTTGGTTATATTATTTATATGATTCCTATGCAATTTCTTCGAAGGTATATGCTTGCAAAACTTTCCAACCGTTGTCAAACTTCACTCTCAAGGTGTTAGTTTCCCAATTAATTTGAGGGTTATGTTCTGTTAGCCAGGGCTTTGCTATAATTAGCTCCTCTTTACCCAAATTCATTATTTCACACACAACTTTCATTTATGCCCTTGGATATCAACTTCTATTGTGTCAGTTTGTAAATCTAATGTGGAATTATTACCATTTGCCACCTAAATATGCAAAGGGTTTTTCGTTCTAAATGTAGGAATTTTATTTTCCTCTACGTACTTATGTGAAATAAAATTATGTGTAACACCTGAATCTACCATAATTCTCAATGGTTTCCAGACTCGAATCTCATCAAACTATGATTGGTGTCATATTTACTTAACTGTCCTAATATAGGTCTGTTGGTAAGAGTTTCATCAAAAGGATTGTTCAAACTATGGAGTGTTATTAGCATTATAATAAATTCAGCTATCGTAATCTTTTCATTCATTAGCTAGCCCTCCGAAGTTATCTCTATGGAGTGTTGTTAGCATTATAATAAATTCAGCTATCGTAATCTTTTTATTCATAAGCTTGCCCTCCAAAGTTATCTCCTTAACATTTGGATCTAGTCCACTCAACTGAGGACTTTCAGCTAGTCTTTTCCGTTTCCCACCTCATGGGCTTATTGCTCAGCTAGGTATAATGCAATATCTTCCTGAAGACCTTCATTGACATCGACTGTTTTAAGAGATCCTTTATCTGTACATTCCTTAACGTAATGATCTGGACTTCCGCATTTAAAACAAGTGACTTTCTTTTTCGGTTTTGTGCATTCTCTGCTGAAATGTCCCTCCTCTCCACAATTATAACAGTTAATCTTTTTCAGTTGCGCACACTCAAATGCCCTATGTCACCTTTTGTGACAGATAGTGCATGTGGGTATGGTAAGATTAGGTTTTTGAGCATTAATGCTCGGTTTATAACTCTTAATGTATCCCCTTCTATTGTGAAATTTATTTCCTGCATTAACACTCTGTCCACCACTCTGATTTCCCCTGAAGATATTTTGTCTATTCACAAGACAGTCCACCAGTCTGATTTCCCCTGAAGATATTTTGTCTATTCACAAGACATGCATTCAGACCCTCTTCCTCAAATTCCTCTTCACCCTACTCTGATACATCATTTAAATTTCCCTTGAGTGATCGAGTTTCACGATTATACCCCAACTGATCCTCAAATTCCAATGCCTTATTGTGTAGTTCTTTCAAATTATTCATATTTTCATGTTTTAGTTCAGATTTCAGTATGGGATTTAGATAATTCAAGAAATGCAACTTAGCCATTTTATCAGTCAAACCCATGATGTGAATACTATATGAGTCAAATTCCATAACATAATCGTTCACAAATCCATTGTGCTTACCGTTTAGCCACTTTTCTTCCATTTTAGATTTATATGTGACAAACAAGAAACGCGATTTGATTGTGGTTTTAAAAGCTTCCCAATCAGCATTATCAGGAATCAAATTAGACTTTCTCTAAATATAATACCAAATTTGAGCATCACCTTTCAGACATCTAACAACAAAAGAAGTGTAATCATCGGGATCACAATTCTTAGATTCCAAATTATACTCTATATGAAAAATCGAAGCATCCAACTCATCGATCTTCTTACCATCGAAAGATGGTGCTTCACTGATAAACAATTTGTAATCTTTTATCTTCTTAGGTCTATCGTAACCATCTTCCCTAAAACTGGCATTCCTCTTACCACTCTCACCTTTTTGGTCATTAACATCATTTATAGACTGAATTCAATTAATTAGCTCATCTTATTTCTGATTTAAAATATTTTCATTTTCCTTAACATCCTACAATTTACTTTTCAACTCAGAAATTGTTTCATCCATAGCAGCAACATGATTATTAAATATTTTGACCAATTTCACACTATGTTTCTTCAACACATTCAAGGCATTTTCCATTTCACGTTTCCATGCAGAATTTGCCATTATCTCACATTAAAATCAAGCAATAAAAAAAAAGTATAATAAATTTATCCAAAAGAGTTTGCAGCAGATTTGAAGTCCTCTTATTTCTCCAATCTAAGACTTCATTTTCTTAACGAATGTTTTGAAAGATATAAAAATCTGAAAAATCAAATAAACATTAAAATTATGTTAAAGAAAATTCAATTTTCCCAAACATTGAAATAGAAAGGTAAAAAGTTTCCCCACAAATTTTTGCAACAGCAAAATTTTAAAGCTCTCAAAGGTAAAATTGAACCACAAATTTTGCAACAACAAAATTGAAAGCAATCAAAGGTAACAATTTAGGGTTTTAAAAGTTTTAAGTCATTTCTGGACTCCTTTGCTCTTGAAGAAGTAAAATGTTCCACTTTTCTTCTCCACCATTAGCAGATTTCCCATTTCCCACTACATCAGGATCTTTTCAAATCTTATCCTCACATCCTCACCCTTCATGCCTTCAAGCCCTCCCTCTACACATGAATCATTGTTAGGAGAAGGCAAGTTTGTTTGGAGTGAGCTTCAGCCGTGGTTAGTCCTTAGGACCTAAGCACGCCTCACATCTAACCAGCGGCCGCTGGTAGTGTGATCACTTAGTTTCCCTCCAATCCCCTACCACTTCACATTGTGGTTCTACCGACACAAGTTTGAGCACCCTGATCGGTCACGACAGTCGATATTCGAGTGAGCAAACTTCCCATTAGATTCTAACCAAAGCTTTGATACCATATGTAATAGGATATCCTACCTCTCAGAAAAAATCTCATTACTACAACCAATTTCAACCACACATTCCACACATTGGAAAATACTAGTGTTGTGTATCGGTAAAAAACTTATCGCGATAACACCGATACCGATAGTTATCCGTTATCGAACGGTCAGCGCTCTCGATATATTTGTACTTTCTGTACTTTGTGTCCGGAGTGCTTTCTGTCCGGTGAACTGAACGGTAAATTTATGAAAAATGTACGATTTTTTACGGGAAATGTACGCAATTTGACAAAAAAATACGTTCCACTTTGTAGTACTTTTTGGGCGGTTAACTGAACATAAATTTTACGGGAACGTACGGAATTATACCGATAAACTGATTATCATGGAACGGTAAAAAGACGGCGGACACAAAGTTCAACGGATGCAAAATAACATTATGCGCGCCGCCGAAATCGAACGGACGAATTTCACTGAGAAAATACGAGCGGACGGTCAGCGTGAGCCCTGGCATCTCGGAATGGCTTTTTTGGCGGCTTTTGAAAAAAAGTCCACGGATTGACACGTGGCAGATTTCCAGTGGATCCCAAAAAAGAAAGGGACAAAGCCACGGCGTCGGATGTGAAAGGTACATCGTTTTAGCTGGTGGTGTACTAAAGCCGTACATATCTAATGTCGGCTACTGTACTTTCGGCTTGCACAAATGATCTGATTTGTAGGTACCTCAGGGGTTGTGAGTAGGGCGCATCGGGGGAATAAGACGTATAGATGAGTGTTCATGCCGTACATTTATATGTACGGTCCGTACAGTTATCGCCGATAGTTATCGTTATCGGCATTATCGCCGATAAGTAGCCGATATTATCGGCTATTTATTGGCGATAAGACCGATAGCGATATATCGTACCAATATATCGATTATCGGGTCCTCGAAAAAAGGCCCATATCGATTATCGACAAATCCTTACCGATACACAACACTAGAAAATACACATCCACATTGGAAAGCACTCACATAAGAATAAACTTTAAATTAAAAGAAGCTTCTATCCACATAACATTAGCTTGGTCCCTTGCCCTCGTGGCTCAACCCTTCTTTTAAAGTGTTTTCCAATACTCTCCACTCTTAATAATTCTATCTCTTAACTACTAAACACTACTTTGTTTGTAAGAGATTTCAGTGCCAAAATGCCAATGCTCCAATTTGGTTTTAATCGCTCCAGACCAAGATCAGTCAAAATTTCCCCAAACTTTTTCAAAGGAAAAGATGTCTTCTCTTATGTTAGACTTCACTATTTATCCATCATCGCCTTGGGCTGGCTAGGCCAGAGTCAACGCTCTGTTGACCAAGTTTTACCTGGGCCAATGATTGATTAGCAAAGACTCAGACTGACCAATGCAAAAACGTGATAAATCTCTTACTAACTACGTAGCATATCTAACGAATCAAACGCTACGTTTCACTACGTAACATTTACATACAAAAGTGCGCGCCAAACGAAATGCGACTTCGCACGAACGTGTGTCGCAAATTTCGCACGCAAAACTTCTTATGAAATTCGGTAAAGTGAAAGTGACGTTTCGTACTAAAAATTGTACGAAACGAACCATCGTGCGTACCTAACGAAATATTGATTTTGTTTGGTACTTTATAAATATACGCATTGAATTCTGCGGCTAGTTTGAACCTTAACTCGTAACAATGAACACCCATTCGTTATTTTGACCTCGCGCTGTCGCTTAAATACACCAATCACTATATCTTTTAAAATACAACCTCAAATCGTGCGATTCTTTCGCGGACATCTATCAAATTCAAAACTCTATATTAGTAACACTTAAATACCCATTTCGATCAAGTTTGATCCACTATTACTGTTTCACTTGCGGAAAAAAAAATTGACTTAGCGTCACTTCGATATATTGTGATATTGGTCGATATATCTCAGAAATATCGCAATATTAAGATCTTAGATATATCGAAGCGATATATCGATTATCGCTTAACTTAATTTAGGTACATATCGAATATCGGCAAGTGCTCTCTATACCCAACACTACCTTGTGCCAGTGGTCGCAAAAGTCAAAATTTTACATAACCGAAACCGACCGTTTTTTTTTTTTTCAAAATCTGAGTAACCGACGCTTAACCGTGTTACGTCACGCTCCAAAATTGTTAACTGTTAACCAACTAAAATAAAAGTTAACCGAAACTCAATTTCTCGCGACTAATCGTGCCCGCTGGTAACCGAAAAAGTACAAAATTACAACGCTCATTGTTATTAGCGTTAATGTACTTTGCAATTATGTACAACGTATGAATAAGCCAATAATTATGATTTGTCGCGTTCCTTAAGATTTGCGAAATGAATACTGTTACTACTGTGTCAGATTTATGACGCTGATCATGAGGTCACGTACTTCCACGATACCAAAGAGTACAAAGTACAATAATGTTCGATTGTATGGACAGTACAAAATTTTCATTTTTTTTTGTTTTTTTGGTTAAGCGATTGTAACAGACCTTTTTTTTTCTGGTGAATTTACCGCTCGCAGCCGCCCAGCCCCCAAAATTTGGCTACCGAATCCGTTTCGGATTCGGTGTGGGCGGTCGATTAACGGTCGGTGACGGTTTTGGTTGACCGTTTGCGACCTGTGATGTTGATATAAGTTGTATTTAGCGATATATGGTGCAAAGGTGGATGCCTAGTGGCCAGTGTTGACGAAAGGAGTATTCATGGATATGTTGGGCACGGATGGACGGGCAACAGATGTCGCAAAAGTCAAAATTTTAGATAACCGAAACCGACTGTTTCTTTTTTTTCAAAATTTGAGTACCCGACGCCCGACCGGGTTATGTCACGCTCCTAAATTGTTAACCGTTAACCGAAACGCGTTTACGAAAATAAATGTTAACCGAAATTCGATTTCTAGCGACTACCCGTACCCGCCCGTACCCGAATAAATACAAAATTAGTGGTACATCTCCCGTATACCTTCCAGGATAACAAGAGTACAAAGTACAATAATGTTGGATTGTGTGGACAGTACAAAATTTTCATTTTTTTTCGTTTTTTGCTTATCTGACCGTTTTTTTTTTTTTTTTCTGTGAATCAACCGCCCGAATACGCCCGGCCCCCAAAATTTGGCAACCGAATCCGTTCCGGATTCGACGCGGGCGGTCGGTTAACGGTCGGTGACGGTTTCGGTTGACCGTTTGCTTCCTCTACCTTGTGCACATCGAAATCACAGGGATATCTCCGTGAACTACCAAAACTACTAAAACTACCAAAACTGTTCTGCAAACTGGTTCGCGCCATAGTTCAAAAGTAGGCGTTTTTTGGTAGGCCTTTTGTAGGCCGCCTTTAGCGTAAGCTGTGTTCCGGGATTTCCATGTGATCTTCTTAGATCACTACTTTCATCAGCGACTGTCCGATCGTCCGAATCTGACGATAGTCCTATCGTAAGTTGTGTTATGAGCTTTTCATGTGATCTCTTAGATCGTTACTTTCATCGAAGACCGTCAGATCGTCCAAATCTGACGGTTTAAATAAAAAGTCGCTCAAACATGTCGGCCAAATATCAATATATTAAACCGAAGCTTTTCAATACAACCTCTCCCTCTCTTACTTCTTAATGTGTCTCCCTACAGACACATGATGCAACTCTTCCTAAAGACTGCATGATGCATCTCCCCAAACTGCATACATGCATCTCCCCAGACTGCATACTAACCTGATGAAAACACTCACTAATATACCTCATTAACATTGACAGCTCACAACCACTAACTCCACTAACTGACTGAAAGCAGACGAAGGCACCGAAGTCCATATGCGGACGTGCGCCTAAAAAGCATTCGAACGCCGAAGCAAAGTGACACGCACTAAAATGCACTAGACACGTACAGCGCACTAAATATCATAGTCACCGTTTAGACAATACAAAACTAACGAACCTTACCTGTACTGTTCCTTTGTACGGCTTACATTTCTTAAAGGTGTGACAACCTGTACGGTACTTAACCTTCTACCTTTCCAAACTGCAGTCAAGCCTGTTCCTTACATAACTGGAGATTTTTGGACATTTGAATTTTTTTATAAGTTGAGTAAAAATTTGAAAGTCAATAGAAACATAAAAGTCAGCGAAGTACTTCAACAGTACTAAAAAGTAAATAGTATAAGTAATAAAGTGTAACTAAATAAATTTTGGTTTCCTCTTTCGGATATGCTTAAGGCGACGGAAAACAAGCATCTTCTTTGGAGGGGAGGAGAGGAGGAGGAGAGAGGATAGAGAGGTAAGAAGTGAGAGAGGGCAGAGATAAAGAATTTGGAAAATAAACAAAAAAAGGCATGGAAAATTGAGGAAAGTGTCAGTGTATAGTAATAGTGAATGAAGAAAAATAGGAAAAAAATAAATAAATATACAAATAAAAATATGAAAATAGGAAAATAGGAAAATAGGAAATTTTTTAAAGAAAGATAAAAAATATAAAAAGTATAAAGAAATAGTGAGGAAAATGGAAGGTAAACCTAGTAAAGGAGAAGGATGAGAATGGTGACCTAAAAATGGAATATGTTGTGTTTGTCATTGCAAAATACCAAAATTTGTGGCAATGTATTTTGGATAATATATATATCCTGCAAAATACCACAGGACAGCTGGCCTCCATTTCTCAGCTGCCGGTGTGCACGGAAGTTATCTTCTTTTTCTTCTTTTTCTTCTTTCTCTTTTTTGGCCCTTGTAGGAGGCCTTGTGTGCGCAGCATGTATTGTATATATCATATCCAGGATAACGAATAATTGACAAATATAAAAAATAAGCTATGCTTTGTGAAGTACAGTTTTCGAGATACATCATGTATTACTTAATTAAGAGTAGAGCAACTCCTGTATAAACCATTAAAGTAACTATGAAATGAAAAAAGTTTCATCGTTGGCAATAACACCGCTCATCGCTATTACAGGAGATATTAGTGTAAATACAAAGTGTGAATATATAATACTAATTTAGTGAAGGGAGGCATGGTGGATAATAGTCCACTTCCTTAAAAAGTTTTATTAACAGTGTTATGGTTTTCAGCCAAAAAAAACAGCAACCAACCATTTAGTGTTATTAACAGTAAGAGTGATGAGAGTGAGGGAGGGAGAGAAAACCCTAAAAGCCCTAAAAAACCCTAAAAAACCCGGGGGGGAGGGGTGGTTGTAGTAAAGGCGGCATAGGTAACATCTCAAGATACTTCAGGATACAATGGGCTGTGGGCTTATTGAAGGGGGGCGCAGACATTGATGTACTGCATGGTGGTCCACCCTCAGCAACTGCGTCTTCTGGCGGCTGCCACCACCATGGGAGCACTAATGCCTCCATTTGATCCTCAAACAAGTGTATTCCTCAAACAGTGGCGCTGCCTCTTCCACCGGGAAGTCGAGAGCAGTTTGTCCTTTATGTGTCGCTGTACGCTGTTTCCTTCGAGGCAGCTGGCACAGGGGGCCCGATCACAGTCATGGGCCCCCAGGGTTTCTTAGAGGGACCTCATTCCGGTGAACCTATT
This sequence comes from Zygnema cylindricum, assembly GCA_037447655.1. Lineage (NCBI taxonomy): Eukaryota > Viridiplantae > Streptophyta > Zygnematophyceae > Zygnematales > Zygnemataceae > Zygnema > Zygnema cylindricum. Next base: position 16,969 of record JBBHKE010002684.1, on the reverse strand, counting down.
TACTCTGGTAGCAAATAGCTGGTTCGACAAAACTGGGATCCAGCTGGCTAAAAAAGACAAAATCGGGGTCCAGCTGGCTAAAAAAGACAAAATCGGGATGCAGCTGGCAGAATAGACAAAACCGGGATTCAGCTGGCAGAAACGACAAAAAACGGGATCCAGTTGAAAAAAAGACAAAGCCGGGATCTAGCTGGCTGAAAAAGACAAAACTGCAATCCAGCTGGCAGAAAAGACAAAAACAGGGATCCAGCTGGCTGTAAAGACAAAACCGGGATCCAGCTGGCTGAATAGACAAAGCCGGGATCTAGCTGGCCAAAAAAACAAAACCCACATCCAGCTGGCAGAAAGGTCAAAACGAGGCGGTGAGTGGGGGAGGGGGGGAGGGGGGAGGGGGGGGAGGGGGGAGAGAGGGGAGGGGGAGAGAGGGAAAGGGGAGAGATAGGGGGGAAGAGTGGGGGAGAGGACGAGAGAGGGAAAGGGAGAGGGAAAAGGAGAGGGAGAGGGGGAAGGAGAGATAGCGGGGAGAGGGAGAGGATAAGGGAGAGGGGGGGGAGGGAGGGGACAAAAGAAAGAAAGGGGGGCGGAGAGGGGGAAGAGGGAGTGAGAGGGATGTAGGGGCTGAGAGAGAGAGAGGGGGGGAGATACAGTGGGGGAGAACGAGAGAGGGGGCAATGGGGGAGAGGGAAAGTGGAAGGGGAGAGGAAAGTGGAGGGGAAGAGGGAGAGGGGAGGGTGGTTCCACACTGCCTTACAATCGTATGAAAAGGGAGTAAACCAAATGTTTCACACTTAAAGGATTTCGGTAGTCAAGTGTTCATTTAGACACAGATCGGTCAAACTGGAAGTTAGATCCAAAAGGAAAACCAGGATATCTACTAGGATATGATGAAGATGTAAAAGGATACAGAATCTATGATCTCAAAAGAGAGGATATTATCCTAGTGAAGCATCTCGTGGTTATGGATGAAGGAAAATCTATAGATCCGTTTAAGCATACAAAGACAGTCAAAATCAGATTTGAGTCAAAATATTCTGATGACTTTGAGCTTCCTTACTATCCAAGATTTTAAGAAGATGATGATCTTGCAGGTACGGATCAGATCGAGAAGGACCCAAATGTGGAACCCCTAGTATTAACTCCAACCGAAGCGGAAGACGTGGTGGAAATCGGACCGGAATCAAGGGATACGTGAGAAGTAGAAACTGTTCGGAAGAATCCAAGATAGCCATCTATTCCGGCAACCGAGTTTGAGGGAGGAAGAAGAAGCAGCAAAAGACTACAAGAGAGACAAGTTAACAATAAGGTAACCAAATTGTCTCACCCCGATGAACCTCAAACTTATAATGAGGCAATGACTTGTCCTAAAAGAAACTGGTGGAAGACAGCCATTAATGAGGAGATGGCCTCAATTATGGCGGCCGATACATGGGAATTGGTGGATTGTCCTGCTGACAAAAAACTAATTGGGTGTAAGTGGGTATTTAAGCTGAAACTCAACCCGGATAACACTATTGAGCGCTACAAGGCTCGGTTAGTGGCGAAGGGATTTACCCAGAAAGAGGGAATTGACTACGAGGAGAGTTTTGCTCCGGTCGTCAGGATTCCTCCGGTTTGGATACTTCTTAGTATGGCTGCAGCAGAAGACATGGAAGTGCATCAGATGGACATCAAGACGGCCTTCCTACATAGAGAGTTGGAAGTGGAAATTTTTATGCGACAGCCCGAAAGATTTGTGCAGCAAGGGGAGGAAAGCAAGGTATGCCGATTGATCAAATCTTTGTATGGGCTGAAACAGGCGCCTCGGCAATGGAACAAGAAACTCGATAAGTTTCTTACAGGTTTGGGATATATTCGGATCAGCTCAGATCACTCAATTTATTTGTTTGAAGATGAGGAAGGAATTATTTTTATTGCAATTTATGTCAATGATTTGCTTGTTTTAAGTAAATCTATGGATAAAATAAATAAATTGAAAAATGATTTTATAGGAAGATTCGAGATGAAGGATATGGGAGAAGCAAGGTATATTTTGGGAATTCAGGTTAAGGGAGACAGAGATAGAAGGATAATAAGATTAACTCAAAAAGAGGCCATTGAAAACATGTTAGAAAAATTCCAAATGGACAAGGCTAATCGTTGTACCACTCCTATGGAATTAAAGAAAGGAAGTGAGGGGAGTGAGGAAGAGGGAGTTATAATCTTAGATGATGAGGTAGGCCCGGAAGAGAAAAGATTTATGCAGACCATCCCTTATAGACAAGTAGTGGGCAGCCTAATATATTTCATGAATTGTACCCGTCCGAACATAGCCGCAGCTGTAGGAGTACTAAGTAGGAGTTTGAATGCTCCCACTAAGAAAGATTGGGAGGCAGCTAAGAGAGTCCTTAGATATCTCATGGGGACTAGAAATCTATGGTTGCATTTGGGTGGGAACAATACTGACATCACCACTTGGAGTGATGCCAGCTATGGGGATGCTCCTATAAGGAGATGCACATCTAGATTTATATTATATGTGGGTGATAGGGCTTGTTGCTGGAGCAGGAAGCAGCAAAAGGTAATTGCTCAGTCCACCAAGGAGGCTGAGTACATGGCTTCTTGCTCTGCTGTAAAAGAATTAATGTGGGTGAAGTCTTTGCTTGGTGAGCTTGGTCTTCTTAAGAGTGGTGTCCAAAAAGTGTTTTGTGATCATCAGGTTGCCATTGCCATTTCTGCCAATCCTAAACATCACTTTAAAGCCAAACACATGGACATTAGACTTACCTTTGTTAGGGAGAAAGAAGAAAACAAAATAATCAGTTTGGAGTATAAACGAGATAGTGAAATGGTAGCAGATATGATGACAAAACCTATTCCTTCCCCTAAACTAATTTTCTGCCGGGAGAAGTGTGGTCTTAAAATAAAGAGTGACTAGAAAATAAGGGGAGTGTAGAAATAAATGGTTATTTTAGTATTTTCTAGGTTTTGTAAAATGCAGAAAAGAAGCAGAGGCAGTCTGCCTCTTACTCCTCTCTCCAGCTCCCACACTTGTTGCAGTCACTAAAAGTTGGAAAGGGAGATAAAGCCATGGCCGCCTATGCTATCCCGACATGGACAGATATTTGGTTGGTAGATTTTACCAAAATAAACTTAGCGGACCCAAGATTTGAACCTGGTACCTGCCGTCCGTCAAGGTAACCGGTAGCCTTAACCAACTAGTCTAAACCAGAGATATATGATATAGGGTTTGGTATTTATTTAAATGTTAAGACTTAGGCTATTTCATTCAACGGGATATTTAGACATAGATACAGTTTGTAATGTACGGCGTACGGAACATCCGAAACAGATACCGCGCATTTTGTTTCGTAGGCAAAACAAATATTGCGCAAGTATTTATGACGGCCACGATTGTAATCCGGCTTAATCGGACGCCCACGAAGCATGCCGAGATTGCGGAATGGGCTTTTGGCGGTTTGTTGTTGACGTCACATCAATCGCCACTTGGCACAATCACATTGGATTACGGCATCTTTGAGGATTCCCGGAACGAATTCAAAAACGACATGTGTCGACTTGTTGGCCATGTCGTACAATGGCCGTACATAAAGTACAACGGCACTTGTACCTTTATGTAAAATACACTATTATGATTGGTGGCGTATTTCAGTAGATAGAGTTTTAGAGAGAGATAGGACTTAGAAAAATTTGATTGATTGGATCCTCTCTCCGAGAGAGCTTCTGTACAAAAGGTCAACTTTGACCCTTCATAACTTATTACTCAGGGGAGAAAATTCAAAGATTCTTTTTGCTATAGACTCACGGGAGTCTTCCCTTTACAGGGGTGTGTTGTCTATAGCCATTTTCAGCCATGGATTTACCCTCTGAAGCACCACAGACTACCCAAAAACAGGCTACTTTGAATCAACACAAAATTCTACAGAAATAACAAAACAAGCTAAACTACAACAAAAAATAGTTTCTAGGCTATTGAATAGCCTTACAAAGTTTTAGAAAAAAATAATAAACACAGTGATCACATCATCTAGAAAAAGTTGCAGAAAAACAGTCTGCCATAACTTTGATAAAACCGACCAGCTTCACAATGAAGTAAAACACAGACCAGGCATACAATAGGCCTGCAAATCTGTGACAATTTTAAAAATACAAATAGGAACACACATACAGAATTTCAGATAATTATGCCAACAAATCTGAAAGAAATCCTCAGATAGAATTACCAAAATAATCATCAATAGTTTTTTGGTCCAGGATGTTCCTATATTCTGAAATGACTAAGTTCTATGATATATACACTCAAGCTTACTACTAAATGTACGAAAGCATACCAGCCGTACGTAATTTACCATCTACTTAAATTAATGTGAGTATACCTGAATAATTCAAGGTATACCAGAAAATGTAATTCTACACTAATAATTAATGCACAAAAAGACAAAACAATGTTAAATCAAAATTTTTACACCGACGCTTCCATAAAATCCGCGTACTGAGTATCAACTTGATTATTCACTTGTGGACGAAACCACGTATTGAACCGACATCACATACGTACGGTTCACTTGATACCACGTCATCAAAATTGCGATTCCTTGAAAAATATCGGCGGACGGCGTCTGCCCTCCAAATGTACCATGACCCACTTGCCGAAATAAAATTGTACATTCAAAATCTTTTCCGTACTAAACATGCGTCCTTTGCAATAAATGAGCGTGTCGCAAATGAAGTACACCTGTCTAAATAAGACGCTCCATACCGGCGGCGTATATATTCAACATTTCGTACATTTCACATCGGATCGCTTTGCGATCCGCCGTCCATTTGCAAACGTATTCCGAGCCACTCAATTACTATTTCGTTCGTCCCAGAACAATATATTTGTATGTTCACTCCCCCAATCCGCAAATCCATTCGAACCTCCACAGTAAATTCGTTTAACAAATTACGCACGAAACGTCGCGTGCGCACAAAGTGTGTAGTACGCACGAAACTAAGTTTTCAAAACAACAGGGTGAAGGTGGTCAGAGTTTTTGTCCGTCAGGGTGGCAGTTATTCTTGTTGAAACACAAAGGGGTCAGGGTTATTCTAGAGGCTTCGTGTGAGCTGCCTACTCTGAGCATTTGGAGGTCTCAGAGTTAAATGTCGCACGTTATTTTTTGGAATCGCTTGTGACGTCGCATGTTTTACAGAAATTTTGTGTCCTCCGTTGTACCACAGAATACAGGAAGCCTCTAGATAGTTTTCACAAACCCAATTCAAGCCACAACCTCTTCTTCCCAAGAAGGTAAACTGACAATGCAATTGTACCTTTGCGCAACCTCGACTCCCCTGTGTCGGTAGGAAAAAGAATCACTGAAAACGGCCAATCAGCCGATAAGTTATAAGCCGGCAAAAATGCCAATTTTATACAAAGCTCGGCCAACCAGCCGATAAGTTATGAGCCGGCAAAAATGCCAATTTTATACAAAGCTCTCTCAGAGAGAGGTGACTACGTACCATATTTTCCTAAGTCCTAAAGCCCTCTTACAATCCCTACCTTCTGAAGTACGAACCAATCATATGACTGTAAGGCACAAAAAGATACTACGACCGATGTTGTTTCTGTACGGCCTGTGTACGACAAGGCCACTGAGTGGACGCGTGTAACTTTTCCACTCGTTCGTATGTTCCCCAAAATTGCCGCGACCGAATGTCATCTTTCCACGCGGCGCCAGGTCATGCCACGTCCATAAAAGCCAAAGTGACCATTCTGCGATCTCGGCAATGATGTGTGCCGTCGAATTAAATCCGACATTAAATGTTGACCGTCAAAACAAATGTCCGATTCATTTGTCTTGTGCGAAATGATGTCCACACTAAAACTTAACTAGTTCTATGTTCATTCGTTCATATTTCAGTTAATTGGTTTCAGTACCATACAATAGTTTGAATAAATATCAAACCCTATATCTCCTAATGGACTTCTACGACAGACTGGTTAGAGCTAACTGCTACGTCGCGCTCGGCCGGTCGGAGGTTCGAGACCTATCGGACTCAACCTTTTGTTGAGAGTGACTTAAGTCACTCTTTAGTCCTTCCTATGGAGCGGAGGAAGCCATGGCTCCATCGCACTCTCTCTCCTTTAGTGACTACAAGAAGTATAGGGGCAAGAGAGAAGAGATAGAGGCAAGCTGCCTGCATTTTCTTTATCTGTTTCCGCTAATATTTTAGACCTAGAAAATACCTAAAAACTAGTTATTTTAACACTCCTCTTATTTTCTAGTCAAATTTTTACTTTTCTTTTAATCCACATTTTTCCACACAATATTTCTACTTCGGAGAGGGCACATGTTTGGTCATCATGTCACCCACCATTTCTTCATCGAATTTATACACAAGATTTACAATTTTATTTTTAACTTTTTCCCTCACGAAGCTCAATCTTATGTCCATATGCTTAGCCTTGAAATGATGTTTTGGATTGGCTGCAATGGCAATGGCAGCTTGATTATCACAAAAAACTTCATGCACTCCCTCCTTCATATACCCTAATTCTTGCAACAATGATTTGACCCACTTCAACTCTTTCACAGCCGAACAAGAGGCCATATACTCAGCCTCTATAGTAGACTGAGCAACCACCTTTTGTTGCTTACTGCTCCAAAAACAAGCACCTTCCCCCACATACAACACATACCCAGAAGTGCATCTTCTCATAGGTGCATCCCCATAACTGGCATCACTCCAAGTAGTGAAATCACTGTGCTCCCCTCCCAAATGTAACCATAACTCTCTAGTTCTTGCCAAATATCTCATGACTCTCTTGGATGCCTCCCAATTTCTCTTCTTAAGATCGTTAAGACTCCTACTGAGGACTCCTACTGCTGCTGCTGCTATGTCCAGCCTTGTGTAGGTCATAAAATAGATCAAATTTCCTACGACCTGTCTATAAGAGATAGACTTTATAAACTCTCTCTCCTCTAGACTCATCTGATCATCTAAGCTCATCACTCCTCCTTCTACACTTCCATCACTTACTTTTGTCAAGTCCATGGGAGTGGTACAACTGTTAGCGTTTCCATCTGGAATTTCTCAAGCAAATAACCTACTGCTTCTTTCTGAGTAAGTCTGATAATCTTCTTCCCCCTATCTCTCTCCATTTAAATCCCCAAAATATATCTTGCCTCCCCTAAATCCTTCATATCAAATCTGCTTCTAAGATCTTTCTTTAACTTATCGATCTTTTCCAAAGATTTACTTAACAGAAGCAGATCATCCACATAAATTGCAATAAAAATGGCACCATTCTCATCTTCAAACATATAGACAGAATGGTCAGAGTTGATCCTAGTATATCCCAGACCGGTGAGAAACTCATCTAGTTTGTTATTCCACTGTCGAGGAGCCTGCTTCAGTCTATATAAAGACTTTATGAGCTAGCAAACTTTGCTCTCTTCACCTTCCTCCATGAACCCCTCGGATTGCCTCATGAAAATTTCTTCATCTAACTCACTATTAAAAAAGCAGTCTGAATGTCCAAATGGTGTATTTCCATGTCTTCCGCTGCTGCCAGACTGAGGAGAATCCTTACTGATGGGAACCGAACAACTGGAGTAAAGGTCTCCTCATAGTCAATCCCCTCCTTTTAGGTGAACCCATTGCCTACCAATCAAGCCTTATATCCCTCAATGGTATTATCTGAGTTTAGTTTTAGTTTAAACACCCATTTACACCCAATAAGTTTTTTGTTTAGAGGACAATCCGCTAGTTCCCAAGTATTTGCTTCTATGATGGAGGCCATCTTATCATTTATGGCTCTAATCTATCTTTCTTTATCTTGACTATTCACTGCCTCTCAGTAAGACTAAGGCTCATCTAGGTAAGATAGCTTAGTTACCTTATGAGCGGCCTGTTTTTCCTATAACTTTTTGCAGCTGTTTCTCCCTCCCTCAAACTCCAAAGCTGGAATGGATGGAAGTCTTAGATTTCTCCTCACTGTCTCATCGGCTTCGTTGTCCATGGAAGCCAGTTCAGGTCCCGCTTCTTATATCTCCTCAAAGTCCATAGGAGTATGTGAGGTTTCCGGTTAGTCTTCTGTATCTCGGATCTCCCCTAAGTCTGCAATCACGGTTTCACTCATGTCATTTTCGGGAAAGACCTAGTTCTCTTCACTTTCGAACTCAAATCTGATTCTTATCTTCTTTGTATATTTGAAGGGGTCAAATCACTTTACTTCATCCATGACAACTAGGTGTTTGACCAGAATGTTATCTTTCTTTGCTAAGTCATAGACTCTATACCCTCTAACATCCTCATCCTATCCCACAAAGTATACAAATTTTCCCTTAGCATCTAGTTTCTAGTTTTTCCTATCCGTGTCAAGACTGTAAACTTGGCTACCGAACACTTTAAGATGTGAGATATTTTGTTTCCTTCCAACCCATCTTTCATAAGGTGTCACTCCCTTTACAGCTGAGGTAAGGACTCTATTCTTTAGCTAGTTGGCACAGTTCATTGCCTCTGCCCAAAATATCTTTTTCCTATTTTCTTGTCTGCCAACATACTGCATGCACTAACTCTTAGTGTTTGATTCAACCTCTCAGCTACCCCATTTTGTTCCGGGTTATATGGTACAATTTTGTGGTGCTGTACTCCCTCATCTCTCAGATATTCCTCAAACTGGTTAGAGGTATATTCCCCCCCCATTATCACTCCTTATCCTCTTAATGGAGGTTTCATGCAACTTCTCACTCCAGGCTTTATATTCTTTGAAGTAAGTTGATGCTTCAGACTTTGTTTTTAGGAAGTAGACTCTACAGTATCTAGACCAATTATCGGTTGTTTTCAACATAAACCTCTTTCCTCCAACCGAAGGTACTTTTGTAGGTCCCCAAATATATGTGTGGACCAAATCTAGTACTTTCTCACCTCTATATGTGGCGGCTTTGGGAAAGGGAAGTCTGTGAGCCTTAGCTTGAGAACAGCCACTACAATCATCCATCATTTCATTATCCCCAAACTCAATGCTTTCTACTACACCAAATTTCTTTTATTTCCCTCAACCTATCAAAATGCACATGCCCCAACCGCTAATGCCAAATCATGAACTTAGGAACACCAACATAGTAAGCATTCTTCTTTTCATTACTCAGGTTAAGCCTAAACATTCCTTGGCTACCATTATCTGCCGTGAATTAAACTTTATCCCCATACTTAGCTGTAAATACTCCCTTTCTAGTGAAGGTATCAAACTCTTTGTCATCTAACACAGACGTAGAGACAAGATTTTTACTCAGCTGAGGAATGAACAGTACATCTGAGAATGGTAGTATAGAAGTCTTACCCTCCACTAAGAATTTCAGATCTACTGATCCCACTAGATCTGTAGTAACCACTGTTCCATCTCCATACTCTATCTCTACAGTAAGGATTTTTCTTAGCTTAGTGAAGAGTTCCTTATCACGACACATATGGATGGATGCACCTGAGTCGATGATCCATCCTTCCTGTTGAGCTTCCCGAATTTCTCCAAGGGCACACTTCTGTCTTCGAGGGATCTCGTTCTCCTCCAGACTGTCGTCAAGATGAAGCTCTCCATCCTCCTCAGAGGACTCATCCTCGGTTTCTCCTGTCACTTTTGTGACCACAAGTGCATTTTTCTTCCCTCTGGAAGAACCCCCTCTACAGTTCTCTTGGAGCCTCAGCTACGACAACTTGACATAATCCGCGATAAAGTGTCCCCGCTTTTTGCAAAAATGACAAAGGCCCTTTCGGGGCCTTGATCCTCCAGACTGATCTTTTTCCCCTTTGTACGGTTTCTTCGGGTCCTTCCCCCATTCATCCCCTCTTGTAGCTAGAGCTTGAATGCTCTTTCCTCCTCTCCTAATTTCCATGGTGTTTTCCTCCACAAGTATCAACCGGACCACTGTATTCCTCTTCTATGAACTATCAGTCATTTCATGTACTCGGTACACAATGTTCTTGTACTCGTGTGGTAACTTCATGATGAGAGTGTTAACTTTCATCTTCATTGTACATGTTTATCCAGCACTTTCCATCTCCACATACAAACAAGAAAGATCATTACAGTAATCAAACATCTTTCCTCTTTTGTAAGTGTAACTCACTAGCTTTTGCTCAGTCAACTAGAGCTCCTGAATAGTACTCACTTTATAGATCTCCACCAAACTCACCAACAACTCCTCGGCCTTGTAAATGTGAAGGTGAGTGGTAGCCAAAGCTTGAGTGAGGTGCATTAGAATGAAGTTCTTGGCAGCCATGTTTACGTCTTCTTACATTTGGGTATCGTTCTCCACGGTCTTCACGGCCACCGCTCCGGTGCGGTGGCAACAGGGGTGAGGTGTGTCTCCTTCCCTTTCCCCTTTTTGGACACACTGCTGTCCCCATCATCTGCCTCCTTCGCGGAGGCAGTCGCTGCTTCAAAAAACCTTACTCCTCCAATTCCTGGTAGAGTTCCCGAAGGTGGACGTTTCACTTGTCCACTGACGATACCCCAGTATCGTTTTTCGCACAAAGCCCCCATCATCATGGCTTCCTAATAGATGAACCCAGATCCATTTGAGGTGGGCACCCTAGAGTGTGGGCCCATAACCTAAAATTGTGTGTCCTCCATTGGACCACAGAATACAAGAAGCCTCTAGATAGTTTTCACTAACCCACTTCAAGCCACAACCACTGCTGCCTAAGAAGGCAAACTAACAGTTCGACTTTACCCCTGTGCAACCTGGACTTGCGTGAGTCTGTAAGAAAAAGAATCACTGAAAACGACCAACCAGCCGATAAGTTATGAGCCGGTAAAAATGCCAATTTTATACAAAGCTCTCTTAGAGAGAGGTGACTACGTACGAAATTTTCCTAAGTCCTAAAGCCCTCTTACAATCCCTACCTTCTGAAGTACGAACCAATCATATGACTGTAAGGCACAAAAAGATACTACGACCGATGTTGTTTCTGTACGGCCTGTGTACGACAAGGCCACTGAGTGGACGCGTGTAACTTTTCCACTCGTTCGTATGTTCCCCAAAATTGCCGCGACCGAATGTCATCTTTCCACGCGGCGCCAGGTCATGCCACGTCCATAAAAGCCAAAGTGACCATTCTGCGATCTCGGCAATGATGTGTGCCGTCGAATTAAATCCGACATTAAATGTTGACCGTCAAAACAAATGTCCGATTCATTTGTCTTGTGCGAAATGATGTCCACACTAAAACTTAACTAGTTCTATGTTCATTCGTTCATATTTCAGTTAATTGGTTTCAGTACCATACAATAGTTTGAATAAATATCAAACCCTATATCTCCTAACGTACTTTTACGACTGACTGGTTAGAGCTAACTACTACGCTGTGCTCTGCCGGTCGAAGGTTCGAGTCCTGCCGGACTCAACCTTTTGTTGAGAGTGACTTAAGTTACTCCTTAGTCCTTCCTATGGAGCGGAGGCAGCCATGGCTCCATTGCTCTCTCTCTCCTTCAGTGACTACAACAAGTATGGGGGCAAGAGAGGTTGCCTGCATTTTCTTTATCTGTTTCCGCTAATATTTTAGACCTAGAAAATACCTAAATACTAGTTATTTCAACATTTACCGTGACATTGTAGACGTACTACCTTATAGCCTGTGCCTTTCCACGGTTTTAAGAAGATGTGCTTGGCTATTGCGTCTGCTGTCCGCTCGATGTGAAATGGCATCGGAATTTTAAGACCCCTTCAAAAAAAAATATGTACCATGCGAAACGGACAAAACAAAACAAATTGTGTACTTTTCATTGTAGCACTAGACGCAAACGGACAGAACATAACGAATTTTGTACTTTTCTTTATCGCTGGAAATCGTTTAAATTTTTTTGGACATTACCGCACGTGCGAAAATGTGTTTCGATTTGTTTATCAAAAATATTTACTTTTAAAACACATCATCGATGTGTTTTAAAGATAAGTTTGAAGATGACTTTTTTTGTTGTGGCCGTGTGTTGAAAAACACAAGACGATAATTTTCGTACATCTTAACTTCAAGGGTGACAAAAATTGTACTCTAAAAATTTGCGATTCCTTCGTACGGTTGCAACTTAGGCTGTACGGCACTAAGCTTTACAAAAAAACGACAAAAAAAACCCTTACTTATGCACATGGAGACATACCCTTAGTCAAACGCTTTAAGTTTACGACATTTTGCCCGTTGTTGGATGAACAATATTCACTAACACAATTTTTACTCCGCGCAAGTGGTTAACTCATGGCTACAAATATTGATGGATGTACTTTTGACGTCCGAGGGGGTGTCCCCATTTTTTCAAGTGTCTACTTTTCTCTGTCTTTTTGCCTTAGAATTCAAGGAAATTTGACAAAAACTTCAGCCGTACAAGAAAATCGTTTTAACCAAATTACACTGAACATCAAATCATACTTTGAATGTATGGCGTTTTTGTCGTCATGTGAACTCATTTTGGAGTTTTCCCCTTTTCGGCCCTCGAGGAAAAGAAATCCAGCCCATAAAAAAACTACATCCATAATCACCTCGAGGGGGTGTTTTTAGTTAAATTACGGCCCAAAATGCGAATGAACAACGGCCAACATACGCGTCACGCGAGCGGGAAAATTTTAGGGCGAAGGAGAGTCCTCGCTATTTTTCTCCGTGCCCGTTAAGCGCATGTACGGAAAAAAATTTGCAGGGGTCTCGAACCTCTACTTTCATTCATGGGCCCTTTTCAAAATTTTGCCCCATCATCGCCTCTCCCCTCTCCCTCTCACATTATGGCTGTCATCTCACATTTTTTTAGAATAAGGCACGATAATATTGATATAAAATGAAAGATCTCTGATTTTTTTTCTTTTTTTGACAATTTTTAGGTTTTTTTTTAATGGCAAATCGAGTGAAAAAAATCGAAAAAATGAAATCAGGAAACCATGGCGAAAAGTTTTTGAATCAGTGACGTCGAAGTTGTCACAAGTGAGCAATCACAATGTCACCAAACCCTAATCATTTACAATTTTACAAAAAAACGTCTACCATTGTCGTTGTTTATGTTGGCGTCACTAATCTTCAAAAGTTTTGTAGTCGCCTTCAATCGTCACAAGTTGTACCTATGTCTACAACCGTCACATTTCAAAGTTCCGATTTCATTTTCGCACATTTGGACGCTCTTCAAAGTAGTACGGAGAATCTTCACCACAGTCCAAAATACTTTATCAAAGTACCTATTACATGGGGACACACCCTGAATCCCGAAAACGAATCTCACAACCTGCTAAAATAAACAAAATATTTTTTCAAAATGCCGATTACATGGGGACACCCCCTACCTCCCGAAAACGAATATCACAGCCGGCTAAAATAAACAAACAAGTGCGAGTGCGATGTTATTCTCGAACCGTGCTCGGTCGGTGTCAACGTTTCGTAAACTCTACAAATGTCGAAGGTGTAGGACATTAACCGCTGACTAAAAATGTCAAATCTAATCGGTGACTACAAATGTCGGGGGATTTAGGATCATGACCGTTGACCAGAAATGTCGGTGGTGGCGGACACTTGCCCATAAAGGCGACGAAGCTCTACAAAAAAATTAAAGGGAACTTCAAACAAAATTCAGGCACAAGTACAAGTTTGAGTGTCAAGTACAAGCATAAAATAAATTGCAGCATAAACTATGCAACATCCCACATAATTCCATGAAATTATGAACCTTAGTATGGTACAAAAATGACATCTTGCTTAAATTTTAACATATTTTTTTGTTTGACATTTGGCTAAATGAGTTACAACATGCACAAGACAATAAACTTAGGAGAGAGGTTGAAAAGAGGATAGAACCATGACGAAATTTTTTACATGCCAAAAAAAAATTGAGCATTAGCAAACATACATCCAAAAACATTCTGAAGGATTTCAAGCCACTTTTTTTCTTTTTTATATTTTCAAAAATTCCATAAGTAAAATCCTTGGGTTTTTTTATATCTTTGGTTGCTACGGAAAATGAATCAAGTTCGTTGCAACCCTCTCTTGTAAAAAAGAAGCGTGCTAAATCGCTTCCCTAAAATAGTGTGGTAAAGTAATGTGGATGAGGAACATAGAATGGCTTGTATCAGTTAATTGAATAAAAAGTGGTCCGTAATGTAATCCATATACTACTCATTTTGTATAATAACAGTCTCTATTACATGTCCACAGTATCATTTGTCCACAATATATTATGTCCACGATATCTTATTTCCGGAGAATATTATGTCCACAGTATCTTATAAGCAAGCAATATCTTATGTGCACAGTCTTTTCAATCAACAGTTTATTATAAGCAAGCTTTAAAAGAATGTTACCTAAATGTAGTGTGTTCAAAATTAGAGTCGATGTAACTACAGTTAGAGGTGTCAGTAAAGTCTTCCTGACTCCCGAAAAAAAAAGGTGGGAAACGCCGAAAAATCCCAATACAAGATATGATGGACTTCGATGTAGGGGAAAAAAATTTAGGGTAAAGATAGATGAAAGACATATATGTATTTCTTTTTTGGTTTAATGTGATTGTTTTTTTTTTACATTATTAACATGTTAAGCCGTGCAATGTTGAATGATGAAAAATGTCATTTGCATATGGCCTGTACTTTGATTTTTGCAGTCGCATGCTCTCGAAGAGGTAGAGAGAGAAGGCCATGGCTGCGTGTTAGATAGTGTCAGATAGTCTAAGACAGACAGACTATTATCCTGACAAAAAGGCGGTATTATCTAGGAATTGAACTTGACATTATCCAAGAATTGATCTTAGCTCGACAAATTGGCAAAAAATTCTTGAATAGCGTTGTCGGCAACCAGTTGATGTAGATGTTCCGTTACACACACGCAGTGTGGTATTAATTTATTTCATGAATTTTTTTTACCACTCATTTACCGCGAGACGTACAAACTGCGGTACATGTTCAATTCATTTTTTATGTACGGAATTGTACGTACAGAAATTCATTAACGATTATTAAGATTTTTTTAAATTGACTTCTCCGATTTCCACGTATTATTCGCGAGTTTGAATCGTACGTAAAATGCGTTTCGAACAACTATGACGTAGGTACATGGTACGCAAAGTGAAGATTCGAAATTAAATTTGTTGGTGTTAAAATTTTTAAGGATATTCAATATCTGATTGTTGCTTACGTGGTACCACTCAATGTAGAAAACGTGGTTTACAGGCTCTACGTGATAGAACATCGTCTCAATTAACCCAGCCCGTAGAGTTGGTCGTACGACTTGAGAATTTCCTTGTGGAACGCCACCCTGAGACCGATTTCTCGTCCATCTACTGACTACACTTCGTTCGAGACGAACTAGCCAATCGTTTGAGGGGGATACTCATATCTTACTATCGCATTTTTCATTTTAGCCAGTAAACGTCCTTGAAGTAACTGTCTTTTTCCGTACTTTGCCGTACAGGCGTCCAACTGCGGACATTGTTTACAGAAGACTTTTATCCGCTACATATAACGGTAAGGTTCCATTAGGAAAGAAATGTCGTTGTTTACTGAAAGCCGTATTGTTTCGTACAGTGCCGTACCAAAAATAATGATATGTGAGAAAAAAAAGCCTACTGAATGACGGATTTGATTCTCCACATTTATAGGCGTAAATGTAGACCGTAGTATGCATAATCGGATACGTTATCGTCGGACACTTCCAGTTCGCAACAAGTGACCCGGAGTAGGTCAATTCCAAGCGCCTGAACAAATAGCGTCGTGCCTAGTGGAAAAGTGAAAAAATATCCACGACGATCGCGCGACCACGTGGGTACACGTCGCAAATGACATGTGCCAGTCGCCACGGAGGATGAGAGGCTACCGAAAGCCACGAGAAAATCTTTAACGGATGATATTGTTTCACGCTTTTGTTAGCATCCACTAACCATTCTGACATTTTCGTATGCTTTTACAAATCTTAAGTTTCGTCCGCCCGTACAGATTTTATTCAATACGTCGTACGAGTCACTTTTTACCTTCGTTGGTGAAAATATGTGGTCACAATTTGCTTTCAGAGATTCCTTGAAAATTATCAGAATCAATTTACGTGGACCAATCAAAGTGTGCCACAAAAATATAATGTCAGTTACACAATGGAACGATAGCTTCAGTAAACGAATTTTTGACATTTAATGAGATCGCCAAATGGAACAACTCTCTAAGACCTCCTAACTGAGGAAATGCTTCAACGCCGGAGAGGCGTCTAAAACGACAAGCTCATTTCTCTTGTTTGAAATGGCATCGAAACAAGATCTAAAGCTGGCAACGGTACCTGAGATTGTACGGACGGTTTCGATAGGACAGGCCGGATGCACGGCCCCACACGTCAAGCTCACCGCATTTGGGGGGTTATCGATTTTTGGGGCACGAATATTTTGAATGAAAACATGCGACAGGACAATTCCTACCCATTTGTTTGTTCATGGATTCTTTCGAATAGTTTGCAACCTTAATGACGAGAAGGACGTAGGATTGCCTGAAATTCTGAAGGATTTTAAAAGATTGTAAAGGATTGTAAAGGATAAGGGGCCAAAGATCAACACAGATTAGACAAGAGGGGAGGGGACGTATAGAGAGGAAAGGGGGAAAAGAGGAACGGGAGGAAACGGAGAAGAGAGGCGAGAGACAAGATAGGAGACTGCAAAAGCGATGACAGGAGCAGCGAAAGATGAGGGGGAGGGAGAAATAGGAGGAGTGGTAAAAGGTATTATAAAAAAGGGAAGAGGGAGACCGAAAGGTAGTGGCCGGTTAAAACGTGTACCTGCAGTAAGACGTGGTCAAGTTGTTAAAAAGGATGATGCGGAAGATAAGGACTTGTTGGAGGACAATGGGGTGCAATTGGCGCCCCGGCAAACAGCTGAAACCGACAATGGGCCGGTAACGAAATCGGTAACGAAAGCGGTAATTGTTTGGAAATGGATAGGATGGTGGAAACAAGAAGTCCCAAGGAATTTGGAAGCAGCACACAGTGCTTTGTT